>VWZD01001400.1:567717-599221 GCA_013396695.1 Sakesphorus luctuosus | reverse complement strand
TCCCCTTCCCCATCCCGCCCGGCTCCATCCCCATCCCGCCCGGTTCCATCCCGCCCCCGCTCCCCGCCCGTTGCCATGGCAGCGGCGCGGCCCGTGACCCGCTCGTCCCGCCCTGCTGCGGCCGTGACGTGCTGACGCCGCCTTCGCCATCTTGGAGCGGGGCAGCACCGCCCGCCTCTCGCGGGAGGCCATTTCGGAGGGCGCGGGGCGGGGCCGCCATGTTGGAAGAGGGCAGGGTAGCCATGTTGGAAGCGGGCAGGGCTGTCCTCGCCATGGCAGCGGCCCCTCAGGGTGCTGAGGGCTTCGTGCCTGCCCCCGCCGCGTCCTTCGCCACCAAAAACCCTTCCCGAGCTGCTCTAAATCCGCTCCTTACCGTGTGGGGGAGCGGTTGGCATATGAGGAGGGGTCCCGCCGCCCTTGCGATGCCCTGCCCCTCACAGCCGGTGCTCCCGCGGCCTGTGCAGGTTCAGCTCCGTGGGTGCTGTCACAGCCCCTCATGGCCGGGATTTAAACACCCTCACGTCGCCCTGCTCAGACACACAGCGGGAAAGCACAGAAACCGCTTTGGCACTGCTAAACATGGATTAATAACCTCGGCAGCACATCAACCGAGCGGGCTGGGCGCGGGGCCCACGGCGGGGCTGGGTTAGATCGCCCAAAGCCCCTTCCCACCCAAACATCCCACCACACCCCCGGGGGCCGTGACACGCGATCGCTCGCGATACAGTCGCGATGGAATTGGGATGGTGAAAGGGAATGACGGCAGGTTCGGGCGCTGCGGGGACGGGCGGGGGCGCTGCGGGCCGGGAAATGGGAACGCCAATTCCCAAAGCAATTCCAGGCTTTTTGGGGGGAAAGGCAGGAATAACGGCGAGGCTGCGGGCACTGCATCGTGACCTGTATCGCGACATCACAAGCGGTTTAAATGAGAGTAAAATTTAAATAAACGCAGCAGAAGTTGAGGCTACAGCTGTCTGCGAGTTAAAATAAAAATGTCGTGGAATTCCCCAGGCCAGGACATACCCACGGATCCTTCACCTGCTGGATCAGGTCTCAAGAACAGCTGGATGAATTTCTCATTCTCTGGTGTCTTATAAAACCCAGCCAAGGTGACTCTGCTCGTGTGGACCCTTTTGCACAGCCAGCAGTAGTTTGTAAAGATGAACATTTAATTACCAACACGCTGCCTTATTTCAACAGCAAGCAGAGCTCCACCTGCAACACTCACAACGCAGTTATGAGGCAATGAAATTGGGAACTGTTAAAAGATTTTTACACCTCTATTTTTTCCGTGCCTCACCCATCTTTTGCCATTTACCCTTCAGGCAACAAAGAAATGAATTAATTCCTTACCTGGGGTGCATCTCACAGTGAGAAGTGACCAGGAAGGCTGAGCTGATGTTGCTCACTCTTGGTTGCTCGCAGGTCGCTATGAAATGATGTGCATTATTTTCTTATGGCTGTGACAGTTTTTAATTAAAAACTTGGGAGCGTTTTCATGTGCCAGCAGGAGCTCATTGTTGGCAGGATGAGCTGTCTGGGTGGTGTCTTTTCTGTGTTCATCACTGAAGGCACATCCTTGGCCTCCCCAGCCACCACCAGATCATGGAATCAGAGAGTGGTTTGTGTTGAGAAGGACCCTGAAGATCACCCAGTTCCAAACCTCTTCCATGGGCAGGAACAAATCATGAAGAAAAAGGAATATTTTAGTTTTGTTTAGCATTGGCACAAAAATTTCAGTTGTAAGGAAAGCAATTAAAAGATGTTGGACTGTGATTTAAAATGGTGACCTGACTCTGTCTCCTGTTTTACTCCCAGATGAACATTTTTTACCACAGAGATTTATCCTCCCCAATGTCAGCAGAGCTGAAGGAAAGCCAGGGAAAGAGTTAAGATGGGCCAAGGCATTGAGAGGCTTTGGAGCATGGGAAATACCAAACAAAATGATTGCAAAGGAGAAATATTTTTATATCTAATTATGATAAATCCACATTTCCCACAGGCTAATAACGGCCTAGTTGTTTCTCTACCAGAGGAGCTGTAATATATCAGATACCTGGTTTGCCCTGGATTGTGTGGATAAAACCTTCATTTCCTGTGGGGATAAGTAGAGATGGGCTGCAGTGAGTGCAGTGTGGGGTCGGGCTGTGTGTGGCACTCAGGGACTGCAGCTGGGCAGGAAAGTATAGGTTGGGTGGTAATGAGGTACAGGGGAATGCAGGAGAGTGGAGCCCTCTGGATGCTGCAGGCTGGATCAGCAGCAGGAGAGAAATGGGCAACTTCACAGCATCTGTCCCCTGTGAGGAGAGGGGAAGTTTGAAGTTCTGGAGTGCTGTTGAACACAGGGTGGTTTGCTGAGCCCCTTGCTCAGAGGGAGTTGTTGATAAGAACAAATTGGTGCTGTGTTGGGAACAAGAATGTGTATTCTATCTCAGAGAACTGCAGTGTCCCTGTACTCTCATTGGTTAAATTCAGGACACCAAATACAAGAGAGGTGCTGCTCTGACTTTATGGGAATGGGGAAGGATTGTCTGATTGTACAGTGTTTTCCTCATCTCTCAGACTAACAGCTTCACTCTCATTTACCCAAGTTTCACTTACTGGGTCATTATACCATGACGTGGTTAATCTGGTGCTTGTGAGTGCCACATGCAAGGAGGAATTTGGGAATAAAGCAGTTTTACAGATGCAGTAACTGCTAAGTGTGAGTGTCCCAGCATGACAAGGTGCTAATCCCAGCAGCTGGTACTGAGGGGGAACTGCACTGCCAACCCGTGGAACATGGAATTCATGAGTTAGGCATGTGCTCATGTCAGCCTTAGGAGGTTAAGTAACAGTTTTCTTTAATATTAAATTTGCATTCTTCTAGTAAGCTTTTTTGTTACTGAGTTGGGATCAAAATGTCCAGCTTTCCTCTACCATCCTACAGACAATAACTATATTCTTTTCTATATTTTTCTTTTTTAAAGATAGCCAAGGCAAGAAAAACAAAGTAGCATGTAATTTACCAAAAGAACATACCATCTTTTTAAAATATCATATAAAACTGGCCTCCTGCCAGAGGCAAATTTGCAGAAATACTTCAGTGGACTGTTTTGAAAAAGAACACATTCCTCAAGCTATTATTAAAAAAAAAAAGTTACTCATGAGAACTATCCATCTGTGTTTGAAGTTAATAGTTCTTTTTCAACTGATGGTGTCTTCTGTCAGTTGTATTTTCACAAATCAACAACAAAAAGATTTGTGTCAGAAGAAAAGTCAGAAGAAAACAAATCTATAAACAGACTCCACTTGGAAAAGGTCCGTGGTGGAGTTACACCCCAGCCTGGGTTTAAACCCACAGACATCATGTTTATGTTGGACCACAAGTCGTGGCTGACCTACATATGCAAACAAAACATTTGCTGCATATTTGGGTGGGGGGATTTGCATGACAGAAGCTGATGAGAATATGCCTAATGGTCGGTGACATTTCCCCGTGCCCAGCCCTGCTGCACAGCCCTTTGGAGCCGGCCAGGCATGAAAGTGGCTGCAGCCTGATGGGCACATCGCCTGTGCTGAGCCACCCAGACATCAACATCAACCTTCTGTTCCTTCTGCAGCAACACAAATCTCGGGTAATCATCTCACCAGGCAGGCCCTTGTGCTCACAGGGAGCACGTATGGCACTGACTGAGGGGGCTGAACCCACGAGGGCCACGTGTCACCGCCGAGTTCACGTCATGTGGCAGCTTCAGAGACTCACTTCAAGATCTTGTTTATGAGTTTTTTTCATTTTCTTCAAATCCCCAATGCATCAGAGGGTAACAACACACAATTTCAGTCAACAGCAGCCAGTTTATCTCTTCTTGCCTCCACATTTCATCCCACAGCAGCATTTCTAGGAAGTTTGCTGGTGTGTTAGTACACCAGAGACTTTGCTCTAAAAATTGCACCACCACAAGGAAGTATTAATAATGTTGATAAAGTTGCATGAAAACTCAGCTCTCCTAGGGTGGTAAAGCATGCACAGATCTCTCAGCTCTTACAAGGATGACATGGAGGTGCTTTCCAGTAACAGAGGTTTTGTCTGCCATTACTGGATGTCTGTCTGGTTGCTCCTGCTATGTCACATCTTATTTAGCATTTAAAATCTTTGCAGCATTGCTGTGCAGAAATAAGCGCTTAAAATGGTTAGCAGAAAGGACAAAAATTCCTTGGCATCAAGACCAGGTCTCCTTTGGAAAGCAGAAAGCTCTGCAGCTCCTTTATCTGAGGTGTGAAGGTGGGTTTGGAAAAACATGACATGATACAATAGGAGGAATAGGTCTTTTCCCTGCAAACCAGGTGAGGAACTGACAGGAGAACCCCCTGCATGTAACACCCACTACCCCATTTACCCCACAGTCTGGGTCTCCAAAAAACCAGGGAGAGGGATTTGGGAGCAGAGTAAATGCCAGTGCAGGCAGAAATGTGCACCCATGTGAGAGAAAGAGAAGGAAAGAAATCTTGGTAGCCTGTGCCTGAGAAAGCAAGCTGATCCAAACCTGTTCCCTGCAGAAACACTTGCAGCTCTGAGCCAAGAAGCTGTCTTGGTGCTTCACTCCTACTGCGTTCAGAGAAACGGGACTTTCTGTGAGTGCTTTGCACATCAAAGGAGTATCTCGCTCAGTACCTCCATGTGATGCAAACACCCACCATGAGTTTGGGCCAACTGCTCGGTCAAGAAGGGGTAATGCTAGTCAGGGTTTGTTTATCCTAAATCCGTGACGATGTCCTGTGTGACTGTTTCATTCCACATCTTTGCCCAGTTTTATTGTCCAGAAGAAAAGGCATACAGCTTTCTTGCTTCCAATGGAGTCAAAGAATTTTCTTTGCCCAGCAAACAAACTAAAAAGTTAACAGCTTTTTAAGTCTAGCAGCCTTCAAACACAATTCTCAAACACAGATCCAAACCATTAACCTTAGGAGAGTTAAGACCTATGAAGAGTTCACAGAAGTTCATGAACAGGGAATATTAAACACCTCCATTCAATTGTGATCTAACAGAGACTGGCACTGCAAGCTCTGTTAAATCACAGTTGCCTTCTTTTTCTCAGGATTCCCATGAGATGTTTCTTTCCTCCTACCCAAAGGATTTTGTAATCTGTGGGATACTGGAGAGCACCAGGATGGAAATAAAAAGACCATTTTTGTTATTTCACCCTTTTCTTTCTATCAGATTTAAAAATGTAACTCTCCCAAGTGCAGTCCATATGCTCCCAGTTTATAGGAATGCTTTAGTGGCAATGGGAGGGGAATGAGGAGGAACTCTGAGCAGCTCAGCACGATGGCAGGTTCCTGCATGCCTCAGTGTTGCAGAATCAATGCACAGACTCACCAGTAGTGGCTGGGTTAGGATTTTCCCCTTATGAGTTGAGCTTTGCTGGCGTTGGCATCAAAGGAAGGATGAGCATAGGCTGACTGGGTGGCATCTCCTCCACCTTGGGCTTAGGAGAACCAAAGACCTGGATCTTGCTCAATCAGTCCAAGGACATTTGCACACAAAATTTAGGTTATTCATTCAGGTCAACAAGATTTTTTTTTAATCCAGATAGGTGCAAGTTAAGAAAAGTGCCATGAAACATTCTAAGTACATACTAAATGTCAGCACAAAGACCACACCAAAAAGTCACCCACAAAGAACTAAACCCCTGCACCTGCAGGTGGGATGTGTATCTAGAGGAGCATCTTGGGCAGAAACCAACTGATGCATTTACGTACGTGAGACAAAACCCATATGGAGCTTTGCTGCATAAAAGAGGGATTTGCATAAACATGTGAATATTTAAATGGCCATGTAATGCAACATTAAAACTTGGAAGAAAAAAAGCCTGTCTGGAAACAGAATACCTTAGCAAAGACAGGAGGCTGACCACAGAACCTTCACCAGCACCAGTGCCAGAAGGATTTGCTAATACCACAAAATATTTGAACATGTAGGGTCACAGTCTGTGAACCAATATTAATTCCTGGGGCTTTTTCTCACTCTCTTAATTATAAATTTCTGGATTTTTGGCTCTGGCCCATCTCCCACTGACTTACAAGTGCTCAGATGCCAAGAAGCTCAGGGTGATTATGCCCCTGAGATGGAGACAGGGACCTGTGCACTGTCCGCCTGTGGCCAGAATTTTCTCTCTTGCTAATGTGGAAACCACATGAAAGGTGGTGGCCAACAATATTCAAACATGTGGCTGGGGAGGTATTTGCATGACAAAAAGTTCCAGCTGATCACTCAAAAATTAATTTGGGGAAACCCAGGTGAGATCCACTGGGGCAGTGGATCCTTTGGATTCTACACAATTCTCGTTTCTGATCATTCCTGTAAATGGAGTGTGATGTAGTAACAGTCAGAAGACAAACCTTGTGTCCTGCCATCACAGCTGTGCACACACCTCATCCCCTCCCCGTGCCGGTGCCCACTGAGAGGAATGTCACACTCAGGTGTGTCAGGTGTCCCAGAGGGGCATCTGGGAGGGCTCACCTGTGCCTGGCAGTGCTTTGCCACTGAGATGAAGCTGGGAGGAAAGAGCACCCTGAGCACACAGGGTGCCACAAATCCTCCGAGTGTGTTGAGTCAGAGAGCAGACCCCGACATGACTGTGTCAGTCAGGCTTCTGAGAGAGGGCATGTGCTAATTACTCACAGGGCTGTAAGTCACCCGAACGCTGGACACACACCGTGGGTTGGGTGATCACTCACACAGGAGCTGCGGTGATCCCACATCACGGTGTGGACCACCGGTTTGGAGTTTCTGATAGGAAAAATGGACATTTACAGACCGGGGTTGGCGTTCTGTGTACGTTCTGTTGTATCCCGCGGGCGGTTCGGGACATCCCCCCGGCAGTGCGGGGCATTCCCCGGGCAGTGCAATCCCTCGGGCAGTGCGGGACTCGGGCGGTGCGGAGCATCCCCTGGGCAGTGCAACCCCCTGGGCGGTGCGGGGCATCCATCGGGCCGTGCGGGACATCCTCCCCGGGCAGTGCGGGACGCCCCTCGCGGTCCCGCCGGTGCGGAGCGTCCCCCGGGCGGTGCGGGGCATCCCTCGCGGTCCCGCCGGTGCGGAGCGTCCCCCGGGCGGTGCGGAGTATCCCCCGGGCGGTTTTGGACACCCCTCGCGGCCCCGGCGGGGCGGGGCGGGCGGGCAGGGCCGGGCCGGGCCGGGCGGTCCCACCGCCCTCCGCATCACATGAGGGAACTTCGGGNAAGAACCGGTACAACCTGGTGGACGATGGCTGCGACTCGCGCGTGCCGCTGCACAACGAGGAGGCCTTCCAGCACGGCATCCACTTCCAGGCCAAGGTGAGCCCCGGGCGCGCTCCCCTCCACGGGCACGGGCACGGGCACGGGGGGACCCCCGCCTGGCGCGGCTCCGCGGGCTGAGGGGTTTCGGCAGCTCCACACGGGTCCCCCGCTTTGCCTTTTGTAGCCAGCCCCGGGCTGGGGGATCCCCTCGGGCAGGGGATCCCCTCGGGCAGGTGGTCCCCTTGGGCTGGGGGTCTCCTTGAGGGGCCCGAGGCTCCTTCCGGGCTGGGGCTCCTCCCCTCGGACTGGGGGTCCTCCCGGGCTGAGGGTTCCCTCTGGCTGAGGGTCCCCTCGGGCCGAGGCTTCTCCCAGCCTGGGGCTCCCCTCGGGCAGATGGTCCCCGTGGGCAGGGGGTCCTCTCGGTCTGGGGGTCCCCTCGATCTGGGGCTCCCCTCGATCTGGGGCTCCCCTCGATCTGGGACTCCCCTCGGGCAGGGGCTCCCCTCGGGCTGGGGGTCCGGTGCTGGAAGTGCCCCTGGGCCGGGCAACCAGATGTCAGGGAGCCTAAAGAACACGGCCATCAGTTATGAAAGCCTCGCGTTTAATTAGCACAATCAAACAGGTTCTTGCGCTTTCCCCAGCGCGTTGTGAGCTGTGCAATCCTTGGCCGCTGCCCTGTGCGCCTGGTTTGGGAGCTGGGCTGGAATGACCCCTCTGGGCTGCCCCAGGGGCACATCCCTGTCCTGAGCCCCCTCGGGCACCCCCTGCTCCTGCCGCGGTGGGAACAGCTCCCCATTCCCTTGGAAACCAGCAGGCTGCTGTGAGCTGCCCAAAACACAGTGCCTTACTCCACCTGACCCCTTCCCTGCTCAGCAAGCAGGGCAGGCAAGGTCTGCAGCCTTCAGGCCTCAGAAAGAAATACTGATATTGTCAGGAATTCTGTATTGATCATGAAGAAGAGCCTGGCAGCACAGCAGCACTCTCAGAGAGTGACTCCATTGGAATTGGCATTCTGGAGACAGCACAGGGAATGGGTTTATAATTCAGCTGACAAGAAGAATTGCATTTTGCTGGAGCAACTCACAGGCTCCCTTCCCCTCTTTGCAGGTGGCCTAACACAGATTAGAAATGGAATTCACGCCTGCTGTCTCCTGAGCTGGAAAGAAGGGGCATATACATCCCAATAAAGCTTTGAAATACGGATTTTGTGCCTTTTGGTTTTCCTGCCAGAAGAGCTGTAAGATTTAAACAGGATACAGGAAGAATCTGAATAGACAGCTAATCATGTATTTTAAAAAATCTCTCATCCTTAGGGGAGAAAAACAACTAATCTGTGATTTCTTTAGTTAAATTAACATTTGCTGTGCTGCACACTGTGCCGAGGAGAAGAAAAATCCGTATTTTGATTTTTAAAAGGTGGGAAGCAACTGTACCTTTAACTGAGCACAACTGGCTTCTCGAGATTGACAGCTGCAGACATGCAGAGCTGGGAGTGGAGAACACGCTGGTGGGATGGGTGGGTTTGGGATGGGCTTTGCTTTTGCTGTAGTAACTGAGCTTGCCTCGTTCTGCTCTGTAGTCTGTCTCTTCCAATTAGGCTGCTCATTGTGGGCCCATCAGCCAGCTGGGACGCTGACAGTGACAATGGCAAGGCTGCAGCTGGCTGCAGGTGTCCCTCTCCAGGCAGTCCTACTGACCACGCTCACTCTCTAATCTCCACATTCCAAACTGCCTTTCTTCCCCTATAATCTTCAGGAGGGAGGTCAGGACTGGGAGCTGCTTGTGAAAAGGTGGCTCTTTGGGCAGAGCTTCTTCACGTGCTGTTTCCTGAGCTTTGCAGCTCTGTGTGGGAGCACAGGTACCCAAACTCTGCAGCGAGGCCAGAGCAGGGAGTCTGGGACAATCTCTGGCTCAGCAGTCACCAGCTCTCCTCTTGCCCCAGTAAATTTATCCTTAGGAACATGGCCTGTTCCCCACTGCAGCTCTGTTGCTGCAGACAAAAGGCCAGCTGGCTGCATGGAATTCCTCTGGAATTACCTGTGGCTGAACTGACAGCCGTGGCAGGGCGGGGAGGGAGATCTGCACACCAAAGAGGCCACAGATCTGGAGAGATACAGCTCTGCCCTCCCCACCAGCCCAGAGGGATGCCCTGGCTCTGCCACTCCCCTCCCTGCTGCCCTCGAGCTTTTGTGGTCTGAGCTTGGCTCTCCTGTGGTTTACCAAAGGCTATAGCTGAACTTAACTGCTCTTAAAAATGCCATTTTACAAAGGCATTTACGGAAGCAGCAGCAAAGCCAGATGACCTTTCAGATTGCTTGTGGTGTTTATTTCAAGGCAGGCAAAAGAGCAGTAAATACTGAGCCAGGAGAGCTCATCTCTGAAAGCCCTTTTAAGTAGACATTTTACAAGATAACACCCATTGCAAGCTGAGAAATAAAACCAGAACTGTGTCAGTAGCAGCAATAGTTATGGGGCTGCTCTTGGGGTATTATTTTGTCTCTGTTCATATGTATATTATCACCCAAACGTTTGCAGGGGCCTCCTGATTAGCTGCTCCTTCTACTCTGCACAAGGAAACAACTTCCAAAAGAACCCCCACAACTAAACCACCCACTAAAATCCAGATGCAAATCACGAACCAAATGCTCCTGGGAGGCTCACTGAGCTTTGGGAATGCCCTCTGCCCTCCACTGACAGCAGAGCTGATGGACCTCACTGGGACGCTGCCAGCGCTGAGTCCGTACCTGCCCATGGCTTCCAGAGCCACACCTGGCACATGCTGGCATTTGTCATCGGGCCCTCACCCTCTCACTCAGATGGCATCCTTCCTGTCCTCCCCACCATGCCCCTGACATGCAGTGAGCCACACGGCGTCACAGCATGAGTGGCCTTTGCTCCCCACGCGCTGTGACTGCCCAGGACGCCACATATTTTCCTCATTCCCAGGCTGAGCTGGCAGCTTTGTGCCTCCTCCACCTGGCAGTGCAGGCAGCACTCCTGTGCCTCTGTGCCACACCAGTCCCACTGTGCAGCAGCAGCTGCCTCCTGCCAGCAGCTGCAACCTGGTGTAAGGGCAGAGTACAGGCAGCACAGGAGCAGCAGGAACCTGCCTGCAGGTCTTCCCTGACAACCTGTGGAGCATCAGCAACATACTGCCACTCTATGCAGGAGAACAGGCAGCCAGCCCACAGAGGGCTGTAGGTGTGGTGGCAGAGATGGGGGTGGTGGGAACCCACCATCCACCACGTCTCAGACCCCAGTAAGGCAGCATGGTTAGGACTGCAGAGTGAAAAGCAGTGGTGTAGGACACAGATTTGGGTGGGTTTACCAGATTTTACAAACAGCTGAGCTGGTCCAATCAAGCAGGGACGGTGGTGTCCAGGGGCTGATGGTCCAGTCTGAAAACTTAGGCCAGAATCACGAGCCTTTTCCAGGAAAGCTGTTTGTTGCACATCCTGGCAACTTCTCAACTCTTAAGTGCTTTTAGTTGTGAGCCTTTTAAAAGCAGATGTAGTGAGGAAGAACAAAGGATGGACAGTCCCATTTTCAGCCCCACAGGATTGTAACTCGATTAGCAACAGACATTGCCCTGCAAAGCACTGGAAAAGGCACATCCAGAATCTGAATGAGGTCAGAGCCTCACACCCAACGTTAGAAATCCATGAACTCGCTGACTTTGATAATATTATCCATAACAGATATTCCTATCATGTCCTGGGTCAAGAGTCTAATGAAGGAGGGACTCCAATGAGAGGTGCTGTTTGTTTGGAAGAATCCTACCCCATTAGCCTGTGCATTACTGTACAGACATCTCACTGTTCTGTCTTCCAGTACATCGGCAGCTTGGACGTCCCCAGGCCCAACAGCCGCGTGGAGATCGTGGCAGCCATGAGGAGGATCCGGGTGAGTCCAGGGAGCTGAGCCCCACACGGGATGAAGGGTTGCATTCCATGGTTGAAGTGTTCTGTTCTGCATTCCCCCCAGCCCTTCCTGTCTGGAGCTCAAATCTCAGCACAATCAGGTTCGTAACAAGCTTCTCCAGAAATTCCCAAGGCATCTTGGAATAGACCCATTCCCTGCTCTTTGCAAAGGGATCAGTCAGCAGAACTCACAACATAAGGGCCCTCTTCTGTGCTGAGGAAGTATGGGGCTTCTCCTTAACCCTAAAAGATTCATATACCCTGTTTGGAGTTTTGTGTGTGTGAAAAGTAAGCTGTACACAATCTGCTCCACAAAAGCACTTAAATTCCTTGACAGTGCCAAATATATTGTGTTATTCCATATTGACACATCAGTGACCTGACAGATGTGATGGATGTAAATCCCATCTGACTCGACTTGGTGGGTTCTGCTTCTCATGGAATACTTTGCTGCTCTCCCCATCCTCCAACACAGTTCTACAGTTCCTGTTTCTCATCACCAAGCCTGTGCTCTTCCTCCTCTACCCCTTTATTCTGCAGAGCAGGCTGTGAATGGTCACCAGATTTAGCTGTGATTAGCAGGGTGGGTAGCTCACATCTGCTTCGTGTATAACCAGTTCAAGTGCATCTCTCCCAGTGCAGCTGCTGTGTCTGCCTGAAGTTTTGCAGGGGTCTTAATTCTGAGGCTGTTCATATGTCTCACATCAGCTGAAGCAGGTTTGAGACTCTTCCATTTAAAGCTTTGAAGGGATTATCCTATTTCCCCCCCCTTCCCCCACAGTGTTTAACCATCTAATTTTCCTTCAGAATAGTGCTTTTTAAACTTAGCCTGTAACTGGCTGGGGAGCTGATGTATTCATCTCCAGCCAAGCTCAGAAATGACATTCCCCTCCCTTTGCCTGCTCAGACTATTAGCACAGCTCTTGCTCAGAACACAGTGCAGCCTAAATTGCCTGGTTATTTATGGAACAGGTGAACATCTATAAGAAGCAAAGGCAGTAGGTGAAGACCCCCAGGACAATTTAAGTGCTGGCATAACTGTTGGCAGTTTTTCATCTGTCTCAGTATTTATCATCAGATTTGTCACTGCACTTCTGCTGATCTTTGACAGGATAACATCCTTGAAGGAAAACCTTGAAAGAAAAAATAAAATAGTATTTTAATATCACTTAAAAGAAAGTGAAATTCTCTTTTCACACCTGCTATTGCCACAGTGGTACCTGGTTCAGAGCCTTGGAGTGCAATAGCATGCTTGAGTGCTACAAGAAGCATAAAAAACCCACTCTGCATTCCTGGATGCCATCAGTTAATCTTATCACACAATATTTTTAAAGTAGGCATCCTGTATTCTATCATGGGTTTTTAATCTTGGAAGCCTGTTCCAAAAAGGGAGGGCCTTTGCTTTTCTTGTGCACATTGTACAGCAGGATCTTATTCAGACACTTCCTGGCTGCTGAGCGGAAGATGCTCCTCTATTGAAGATAGTTAATTGGCACTGATCCTTAATTAGAGCATAAAGAATGAACTGGGAGGTCTTTGAGGAGAATTCTAGTGCACAGAGTACCCAACCTAGGAGCTGAGCGAAGATGGGGGTTATTTATGTAGCGTTCATTTGCATGCAGAGGCCTTGCCTGTACTGGAGTTTTTTCCCATGGACTCTCAGCAGCACCAGTTGCAACTGGGAGGAAACAGTGGAAGAAGCTGTTGGGGGAAGTGAGTGTTTTGCTGCCACGTTGTTGTGTGTGGCAGTGCCTGTTTGCTCTGCGAGCGTGAGGAAGGTCCCGCAGCCCTGCCAAGCCTTGGCAGGGGCACGTCGTGCCGGAGCTTTCATCCTTTGTGCGCTCCAGTGTTCCGCTGGAATTCTCTGCTGGAGCGGAAGGGAAAAGTCACACGGTACAAGCCCCAGCACAGCATTCCCTGTGCTGCTCCCTGTGCCCTGGACAAGGCAGAGGCCGAGCCAGCGCGGCGGGGACGGTGCCAGCCCACGGCACAGGCGGGCTCTTACTCAGCTGCTGCTCCGGGAGGGACACAGCGAGGAGGATGAGGAGTCACAGCCCTCTGTTCCAGGCTGTGACAGAGCTGGTTACTCTGGTTACTCATCAGTAATGAGCTCTAAAACTGCCTTCCCACTACAGTGTCTGAGTTCTGTGATTAAAAGCACTTAGCCCAGGGAAAAAGCCTTGAGCTGCTGAGCACTGCGAGTGTCCTGAGGGGGTCATAAGGAAAGTCTGATGCTCAGTCTGCTCCTTGTGCTGTGTTTAGTGCTGGGCTCTTTTATCAGTTGCTCATGAATTATGCCAGGGCACTGGGGAGCAGTTCTGTGGGGTTCTCCATGCATTAGCAGAGCAGTGTGCTTACACACTCCAAGACATTACTCTGAGAGCCTCAAACAACATGTTTTAGCATTATAGCCTGCTGAAATCGTGACCTGCTCTTTGGCAGGACGTATTTAAGATGCAGCCTTGTAGTAAAGCTTAAATCCATCTTCCAGGCTGAATGGATGCTTGTAGAATTGCTAGCAATACTCCATTAGTCACACATTAGATTCCCATTTCATAACAGACTGGAAAACCTTGTCTCATCATGTTCTGTGTTTCCACTGGAGAGAATGCAAATGCAATAGGTAGAACAGGGAAGCTGCTGTTCTTAGCTTCCCATTATGCAGAGCTAGACAACTTTAAGTTTGCTAATCCTCCCAGTGGATTATTAGCTGCATACAGCTGCCATGTTGTTATTATATGATCAGAGTTCAAACTAATCCCTCTACCTCTTGCCCTGGCAGGGGAGGTGATGAAATGAGTCTGCAGCTTGGATAAGTACACTGTAGTCTGACAGGCATGTCAAGTGTCTGTTTATGAGAGTCCAATCCATCCTGCAGCTCCAAGCACCCAGCTAGGAACTCCTCCACCTCCCAGGGAGCAGCATCTGCTGCCTCTGGCTGCCCGAGGCCATGCAGGTCTGGGTGTCTGACAGCTCCTGCTCACTCCCCTGTGCTCTGTCAGCAGTCTGGTGGAGCTGCCTTTCTGCTGGAGTGGATTCTTCTGCAGGTATTTGAGCCTTCTCAGCACTCCAGAGAGCTTAGTGCAAGGTTTTCCTCCTGCACAAGTCAAGTGGTAGATAATGTGAAGATGGGTTTTGTAAAACACAAAATGTTTCCTTGGAGTTCCTGAGGTTGCTCAGAAAATGTTAACCTGGGAGAGCCTACTTTAAGTGCAAGGGTAACAGCACCACACGTCCTGCATCCATTCCCCAGGGCCAGCACTGACCAGAGGAGAAAGTCAGCTGTTCTTTCCTAGAGCAGTCCAGCCCTTCCCAGCCAGCTGAGCAGCCCCAGTGAAATGCTGCTATTTTGGCTGGTGAGTTGTACAAGGACACTGTAGGAGTAAGTGTCAAAGCCTGTCAGCCCCACAGCCAGCCTGCTGCCAGCAATTCCCCAAGACACTCCATTGAAATACCTTTAAGGCACAGAATCAGTTTCCCTGGAATTTGCACTTCTGTATCTGTGAAGCCTAGAAATTTCAGTTCTGTTTGGAAGGTCTAGCTTGGACTTGAGCAGGTATTGACACTGAGAAAGGAGCCAGATGCTGGATTATTGAATCATTTCCTAAGGGAACAGCCAACTGGTGCAGTGCCCATCCAAACACCAGGATGAACAAACAGGAGGCAGGCATCCAGACTACTGTTTATTCTGTTACCTCCACATTTCTTGGACTTAATTTAATCAATAAGCCTTTTTCCCCAGAGGGCAGTGTGTCAGGGAAACAGAAACATTTATAACTCTTGACACAGGATACATCAGAAGTGCCTGAGTTCTCCTGGTAAGGATTGGGTTCTCACTTCAGCCTCCCACTCATCCTGATGATTCTTGCTGCATCCATGCTTTGAGCAGAGCCTCAACACTTTGCAGTTTCTCCACATGGTATTTCAGTGAGGAAGAGCAATCTTGCCACACTGTAAGTCAGAGTGACTGCCAAATATCAACTGGTGGTGTTGAAGTGCGACATGACAGCAATTTAAATCAGGATGAGTAAGTTACAATCCTACAGCACAAACTTGTGGAGCAGAGGCAGCAGAGACAGCCACAGGGAACCTGCCTCTGCACTCCAGCAGCTCCCAGGCTGATAGCTGGGCTGGCTCACACAGCAGCTCTTGCTTAGAGTCCTGCCAGGCTGTGAATTGCAATGGTTCAGGAGCAAATATGGGTATGATTTATCTGCTCTTGCTACAGGAGAGGAACGAGGTGGACAGCTGGCAGAGGGCAGGACGAGTTTATCACTGTGGCAGAGATGTTTCATAGAGCCATTAATGAGATTGTTCTAGAACAGTTCCTTCAGTTTTCCCAGGCATACAGCCCTCTCACTGCAGAAGTTCACCAAGAAAACCACTGCACAGATTCCTCTGCTGTACTCTGCCTATAAGCCCTTCCTGAGTTATTGTGCTCAGAGCTGTTTTCTCGCCAGCTTCATGTTAATCTGAGCTGGAGTTGTGATCAGTACTACAAAAAAAGAGAGAAGCTGCTGAGTTTCTTGGTTAGTCTTTGCAGCCTCTCCCACTACAGTGAAATTATTTGCTGAGGCACAGACTCAAACATAGAAGTGCAAACTGTTGGAGCACTTGCCCTGGTACAAACCTCTGTAGCTGCACACCAGGATCTGTTGTTGTTGGATGGGAGTTTGTTCTGCTGCAGTTCCTGGAGGGTTTTCCCTTTCAACCTCCTTGGAAGAGGATCCTAATACTCAGCTAATGATAGCCCTGAGCTGTGACAGAAAACAATCCTAGTGTCTTAATATGTTTCAGCATCCTCAGGCTGCTGGGGCAGACCTTTGTTTAGTTGTCAGAACCCCGTGCACCTTCCTTGCATTTACAGGGAGGTGCAGGAGAAGCAGATGACAGTTCTGACAAGGTTGAGTGTGAAACACAAACATCTCTCCTCCTTCTCCTCCCTAACAAAAGGGCTGTGTACTTACCCCACAATGTGCTCCAAGAGAGCATCTTTTTCCAGGATCCCTTCCCTGCATCTGTGGAGACCCACCCAAGGGTTGCCTGCACTGATACATGTTAGTTGGACAGAGCCCTGTTGCCTCCAGGAGAGAGCTTTGGTTTTAGGCTTCCAAACCAAGTGTACATGAGCATGTACAAACTTGCTCTGGGAGCTTGTGCAGAACATCTGGTGTCAGTTTTGGCTCTTCTCCAAAACAGAGGCCTAAGAAAGGCCCCTGCAGCTTCACACCAGCACTATGTGATCAGACTATAGGCAGTCCTTCTCAGCACAGCCTACCCCCAAAAAGCCCCAAGGAGCTCACCCTAGTGATTTGGAAGGAGACTTTCTGGTGATCACGGGTGGCTTTCAGTCCTCTGCCCACTCTGGATCTTTCTGTACTCCTGTCTCCCTGTCCAGCAGCCCACATACCTTTGCCTGCAACCTCCCCTGCCATCTGCTTTGTCAGGGTAAGATACCAGTCAACACAGCAAAGCCACAGGCATAGAGAGCAACAGTTTCACAGATAAGCAGGCTGTGAAGACAGGTTGGCACAAGGGCACTGAGAGCAGAGGGGATGGCTTGGCTCAAGACATCCTTGCCATACAGCCCTTCTCTTCTCCAGGCACCTGATACCCTGAGCATGGATGTGTCCCACTATCCAACCCACCACAGGACTGCTCAGCTCCAGTCTCAGAAACACCAGTTACTCCCAGAGTCCCATCACAACAGGCATCAGAGCCAGTTTAAGGTTTCTACCACACGATAAAACTAATTGGAGTTTACCTTTCCAGGCCCTGGCAAAATACAGCAAGTGTTTTCAGGATGGTAATTAAGTGTTAATTGCAGCTAAGTTTAGCCCTAATGCCTCATTAGTTTGTTTTCCTCTATTTGTTACAGCTCTAGCAGAGTCTCCTGCACAGGGATGGGGATCAGGATGGGCTTCCCAGAGGGCAGGATTCCCACCCTGTGCTCTGAAGGTCCTTCCTGAGCCTTGCCAGGAAGCCTCTTACCTGCTCCTATCCAAGAGAAGGAGAGTGAGTGTGGAGCCAGAGACCCCTAGACCTCTAATTAGGCTCTAATTAGAATGTAGGCAGCAGCCCTGCAGAATCTCTGCTGTGCCCACACGCACATTAGCCCATTTCCTCAATCAAGGAGATTTTGGCATCCATTCCTGTTACACCTTCCCTGGAGCCTTCCCCAGCCCCCCTGGCAGGTTCTCTGCCCTCTCCCATGCCCAGGGGATAGTTAGTGGGTTTAACTGGGCCAGGCAGCACTGAAACAGCCACTTTCAGTGCACTGAAAAGCATTTCACTGTTCCACACTGCAAACAGCCCCAAGTTTGGTTCCCACAGTCTGTTTGCAACTCTTTGGAAAGAGAAGGGACCTGACAGGGCTGCCACCTTCCATTAGGTGGTAACAGACACATTTCAGATCTTACCTCTGTGCAGCACAGGATGCTGAAGGAGGTGACCCCTCTGGCAGAAGGTGTGGCAAGAATCCTTTTCTCCAGGCATAACAAGTGACCTCACCTTGAGCACCTCTCAGGCACCTTCCCAGGAAGATTTTCCTGTCCTGCCACTGAGCTTTACAGCCTGTCCCCTTTCTCAGTCTGCTCTGCAGCCCCACACACCAGGTAGGACTAATGTCCCTTTCCATGAAGACCCAAGGAAAGGGAAGCTTTGGTTTGGAAAGGTGGGAGATGCAGGTGCAGCTCCTTGGGCCTCTCTCCATGTGTCTCCAGCCCATGGTCACCTTGGCAGGCTCAGGTGTGCTCCATGCTCCTGCTGCTTTCCTAGCCTTACAAAAAATGTCATTTCATAAACTGAAGAAATGGCTTTCAAACTGTGGGAGCTGCTTTGGCAGAAGAATTGAGCCTGCCATGTCTCAGACTAACCCAGTCTTGTTTTACCCCTTTTCTGCTGTTCCTATTATCATAACACAAAGGGGAGAAGCTCTTAATGAGCTGTTTTTGCAGTGGCACCATGCACAGTGTTTCTAGGCAGCACTGTGTGACTGCAGTGGAGAACTGACTGCTCTGCTTGTACATCTTGAGTGGGAGGGGAGGAAAAAACACCTCTGAGATCACACAAGAATCCAGCCTTCTGCTCTCTGCTTGGGGGTCTCCCTGTGCCACAGAGCTGCCCCACTGATTTATAAACTCTGCAGATTTCCACCCTGCTCATCTCCAACCATAAATCACCCCTGGTCTTCTTGCCACAGAAAAATTAGTTACCTTCTGTCACTTCTGAGCTGAAATGAGCCAAGCTGTGAATAGAGGCCACTGGGACAAAAGGCAGCTTAGGGCATTCTTGGTAGCCACATGCAATGACCCAGTTTTTGAGGAGTGGCCAGTGACTAGAGATTCTTCAGCTCTTCCAGCCTGCTCAGTGTATGATTGGTAACAGATGGGTGGAGGGATCAGGCAGTGAAATGTGTCATCTCCAGGCAACGGTGACCTTTAGTGCCTTCCTTAGTGCTGAGAACTCCGTGGCTCCTCCAGCGAGGGGGTGGAACAGGGAGGCACATTAATACTGCTTTGCATAAGAGTCATGGTGGATGGCAGTTCAGTTGAAGGCTAATAAAAGCAGCAGTTAAATAGATAAAAGCTAAATTAAAATGTTAGTGCTAAATAGAACAAGACAGAGCTTTTTGTCTAATGCTGAATCTTGGCAATGAAGCAGGTACCTTTTAATTGTAAAATAAAGTGCCTTTAACAGAATTATCTTTATATTACTGAAGCATTTAATTTCACTAGCTAAAATATCAGTGCAGGAGATCTCTGCAAAGCTTTTATCTAGTTTGAAATAGAGAGGCTTTTTCACCAATTATGTTACTGGTTGTAGAGTATTACAGAGATGAAATATAATGGCTTTCAAATTACATTCTGGTGGAGAACACTCAGCCACGACTCAAAGCTGCTTCTTTGTTGGTGTCTGAAAAAATGTAATTGAGATGGTAAGCAGAGTGTAGCAAGGATGTTGGATTGGCTTGGAAAGGAGGAGGTGCCTCAGTGTGAGTGAGAGCTGCGTGGGCACAGCCTGTGGGGTGGAGCAGAGACCCTCCCTGGGCAGCCAAGACAAGTGCACAGGTGGATTTCCAGCAGGGCAGGCTGAGGTGCTGCAGGAACACAACAGAATGGCCATGAAAATACAAACAAATCTGTCCCATGGGCTAAACCATCTTCAGGCAGGGAAAAATTAGAGCCCCCAGCCTTTGGCTGTGGTGTAACCTCATGCCTTGACTGAGCTTTGTGGGTCTCAGGTTGAGTCTGTGCTGGACACAGCAAGAAGGGCAGACCCAGTGCCACAGCATTGGTGCTCCTGGAGATGTTCTCCAGTGCCAGGGCTCTTAGTGCTTCATGGATCAGTGTTCTGAGGAGACAGGACCCTGAGGGGCTGTGACCACAAAGCCAAATTCAGCCTAGCAAAAGAAGATTTACTAACAATAGCTTGGTTCTACACTTGCTTTCTTGGTTCTGCTTTTGCTCTATACTAAATGAGGCCTGAAGACAAACAGAATCAGTGCTACTTAACATAACACTTTAACAAGCTACTTCATGTTTTCACCAAATAACTCTGATAAATCCACAGAATGAAAGTCTTGAATGGATCCCTGAAAGGAAGGATGCTTTGATGGCAGAGCAGGGATTTTTCAAAGGCATTACAGAATGGTTTTCTTTCTTTCCTGCAGCAGTGATTAGACATTTTTTAAATGTCCTTTCCCTGGGCCAGATGGGTTATTTGGACTAATTGGCAACAGCCTGACAGTTTTCAGGATACCTGAATCACTTCCCACTTCCTCCATCCTTCTGTCCCTGCTGCTGCAGAGATCCTGCCATGGGGAGCTTTGCTGGAGGGGGATGTGGCTTTGTGTATTACAGGGAGCACCACAGGCCAGGGCCTGAATCAACCTCCTGCCTGCACAGCCAGGCCTGGCATTCCCCCAGGAATCCCACCACACCCTCTGAGCTCCAGGGGTTTCTTTCTAAAAGTCAAATGTGTTTGTCGCATGAAGAAGAGCAGCGGGATGTGTTAGGATGAGCTGCAGTGTGATGGAGGGCAGGCAGTTGCAGCTGCTCCAGGAGGGTGTGAGCACACAGATGTTCTTCAGAAACACAGGTCCTTCCATAGAATTGGCCCAAACTCTGGTGTTTGCCACCTGCCACTGTCGAGTGCCCTGTGCCTGTCCCTGCAGAGCCACATGCAGCTCATGAGGCACTAAGGTTCAGTGATCCCAAACCATCAGGGACCAGTTCAGTCCTGCTGCAGCCTGTGCTCCTGCTGCTAATGATTTACAGGGCAGAAACTTCATCCCAGGCACATTTTCCTGTTTTCAGGTTGTTGCCCCTCAGGGCAGTGCTGCTCTCCCACCTGTCTCACCTGCTTGCACCCAAGCCAGGGGCAGGAGCAGCTGAGAGCTGGGGAGGGAGCACTGGTTGGGGTTAGTCACTGACCTGTATGTGAGCAGTGCAGGATGCAGTGATGTCCACAGCTTCACACCTGGCTGCTGACACCTCTGCTAGCCCAGGGACACTGGGAATGGCCCTGGGGAGAGAGCAGGGGGCAGGAAAGTAGAACAAGCATCAGCCCTAAGGGTGGTCCCTGCTGAGCAGGGGGACATCAGTGTTCCATAGCTGTATTTTCAGTGAGAACAGGTGCACCAGGTGGGTTCCCACTCTGGGTACCTGTTTTTGGAGCTGTCTGTAACAAGTTCTTCATCTTTCTTTACCTGTCTGTGAAGTAGTTGCACACCCAGGTACTGCCCCCATCTTTGTGCTTCTGCCTGTGCCCCTGGCTGCGATGCCCTGGTACAGTTCCAATGACAAGAGCTCTGTGACAATAAATACTGATAGCATAAACCCTTCTTTCCCCCCATTCCCACTGTCCAAACCCAGGCTTTTCTCTTATCACAGTTCACTGATCTCAGCAGCTCCCCTGAGGGTAACAGAGTCCTTGAACTGCTTAATATTCTGGAGTTTTGGAAGTGACACAATTAGCATTGAATTTTCTTTCTCTTACAGGAGCAGTCTTGTTTCCAAATTTGAGTAAGGCTTCATGGACAATTTGAGGAGAACCCAGAGCCTTGCCTTAGCTTCAGTAATTGCAGCTTTATTAGCACTCAGTAATTTGTAACCAGCGTGTCAGCTGTGCTGTGACTGGCTCTGCTCAAGGCTGCACACCTGGGTAATGATGCCCAGGTGGGACTGACACCTGCCTGGCAGGACAGGGGTGAGCTCCCTTCTTTTTACCTCCACTTTGCCACATTCCAGAACTGCACATTATACAAGAGCTCTTGGGCAGATTTCAAAAGACATTTGTGCCCCCCGTGTTGTTCAGAACAACCAAGACTCCTTCTGAAATCAATGGGAAATAGGAATTGTGTGCTTTAGAAAATTCCCCTTCATAGTTGCCTCTGAGCACTGGACCTGGCTCTGCTGATTTTCCCTGGGGGGCAGGATCTGTGAGTACTGCATGCCAGGTCTTCACTAGCAGACCTGGGGATTTTGGAGCAAGCAGCAGAAATCCTCAGTTTGCTCCTGCTCATGTCTTTGGAGGAGCAGTGTCTGCTGGCCTGGCCCTGCTGGGTGGCTGTCACTTGGCAGAGACTGGCTGTAACCAGAACAACTGAATGAATGGAGTAGAAAATGAACATCCTTGCTTAGTGAGTGAGAAACAGCCACACAAAATACTTTGGTACCTTCCCACAGCCATGCAGGGGGTCTGGGGCTCTTCCATGAAGCTCTGACCTTGCTGCAGAGTCCTGGCTCCTGCTCTTCAGTTGTTTGAACACTGATGAACGAGGTTTAGAGCAATCCAGTCTCCTAACTTGCCTCTTGCCCTACATAGCAGGCTGGAGGACAACCAGGATATGAAACATGTACTAAACCAGGACTTTCTCTGCAGGGCCTCATGACACCAATGTTTATGGGGAAATAGAGAATTACTTGAAGGTATCACAGTGTATAACTGCAGTTTCACTTTTCGGGGTTATTTCAGGTGACTCTGACCTGCTTCTAATGAAATTAGCACTTTCCATCTGCAGTAGCCCAGCAGCTCCTTCAGGTAGGGACCATTTTCATGCTGGTGTGCACTCTGCCTGGCACATGGACTCCGTTGGGGTGGGGTCCCAAGACACTACTTCATTACTGCAGCTAATTAATCATCCAAGGCACTGCGGCTGGAAAAGGTAATTTGTTTTTTCCTGCAGAGTGAATAGAGGTAGGGAGGAAGATAAAACCAGGCCTCCCTGTGAGCTGGGGTTGGCCTGCCCTGGCCAGACAAGGACTGAAGGGCCGTGTGTGGGAAAGCTCCCTGTTAAACCTGGGGACAGCAGGGAGCTCCTGGAAGTGACAGTCACACAATGGTGCTTTTGTCAGAGAGGCACCAAAGGCCAGATGATGTCACCTTGTGCTGGGCTGTGAGGCTGCTTGTGCCTCTCAGGACAGAGCTCAGCAGCATGGCACTATCTCTGTAATAGGGAGGGGGAAATGAAAAGGCTGCTTTTAGCCCACCCTTTCTTAAAGCAGATGAAGTAGCTTTGTTCTAGAACAGTCTGTGGGTTTTCAGAGGTGGAAAAGACTGATTAAAGAGCCACTGTTGGTCTCCCCACCAGCTCCCATCACCTGCAGGAGCCCTGCTCACTCTCATGGGTGTAACTCTGACCACTTCTCACTCCACATCCTTTCGACTGGCTCAGAGGAATTTCTGAACTCCAGCCACGTCCTTTGCCATCTCACCTTAGGTGGAAAGATCAAGTTTTTCTTGAAGGCTCTCTGAGGCCTTAAAGGCAGACTGAGACCTCCCAAGGGTAAGATCTCTCAAAGATGAGGAGAAAGGGGAGGAAGAGGAAGGCCTGTGTTAACATGTCCATCTGAATGCTTTGAAGCAGGATTCCTCAGATGGCAAAGGAGACCTGGAGAAAAGGCAGATCTTTCCCCTCCTTTCCCTTTCCTGAGCACCTCCAGCTGCTGCAGCCAGGGCAGCACCCTCCTAGCACCACAGGCCACCCAGGGATCCTCTGTGATGGACTGGGGTCACATTTCTTTGCCCTCCCAGGGACTCCCAGAAACCCCAGGGGGCAGTGGTAGCTCCTCAGCCCCTTCAGCTCACTGTGTGGGGAACAGCGTGCGGCATCTACAGAGGGTTTGTTGGATAGTGGAAGGGGCTGATTTAAATGAGAAAAAAAGACTTTGAGTGTCTTGCCAGCATTCTCCTTGCCTATTGTACTCCCCCTTCGGTTTCTGCTTTCCACTGAACAGTTTTATGTTTCCAAGGATCATAAATTCTCATTTTTCCACTGGGCAGGAGGTGCTCTCCTGGTCTCCAGCGCTTCCTGCGTCGCTTTTGTGTCCGTGTTGCCCAGTTACTGCAGCACAGCCCCAGACTATGCCCAGCCACATTCACAGTGCCACGGCCCCGGAGCGTGTGCTGTGGCGGGCACGGGGAGGTCAGAGGATGCAGACAGGCACTTGCTTCCCAAGGGGCACAAAGGAGAGGCCACAACCCGGCGGAATCCAGCCGGAGCCGCGGGGAGGGAGCGCTGACCAGGGACAGCAGCAGCTGCCACGGGAAGGTGGGATGTGATGCTGGAGGAGGGATGGGAGCCTGGACCACAGCCTGCTGAACAAATAGTGTGGGAACTGACTCTGCTACTTGTCAGCTCTGAGGCAACATGCAGAGCTCAGCTAAGCCGTGCTGGCTGGGAGAAGAACTCCAGGGTTTTGTTAGCATCAGTTCCAAGGGCAGCTCTCCAAGCATCAAAGAGCAGCCGAGATAGTGCCCTGTCCTCGTGCGGTGTGAGTCAGTCACTTGGAATTAATGACATTCCTGATTGGATTCATCATGGCTTTAATTCCTAGGGTGGCCCTCGGTCAGTCCTGGGGGTCACACACCGCAGTGGCGGGCGGGATACCAGGCTTGGGAGAGGGATGGGGGTCCTGCCGGGTGGCACTGCCCGGAGCCACTCTGTCGGGGGGCAGAGCCCAGCTCATTTCATTCCCACTCCTCATTGCCATGCTCCCTGTGTCTGTCTGGCAGGGCAGGCCTGGGAAGGGGCTGGCACTGGGTATTGTTGGGGGTTGTTTATGGACACACAGATCCTGCACCCTGCCAGGCCAGGCCGGAGCGAGGGGAGCCGAGGGCAGGACAGCAGGCTGTGGAATTTATGGCTGCAGGATGGGCATCCATTTCCAAGCCTGTGGCATCTTCCTTTGGGCATGCAAATAAGTCTGTACCCAGCTGTGATTGGGAGCACTGTCCCAGTCCCGCTTCAAAAACCTGGAGAGCCTCTGCCTTGATTTCCCTTAATACAACTTAAACCACCATTTGACCCATGGCCAGGAGCATGTTCTGGCCTTGCTGCTCCTTGTTAATGAGGAAGATGCATTTTTTGGAAGCACAAACTGCCTCCAAGACCTGAAAACTCTTTATTTTATGACAGTTTTCATTTGCATAATGAAGGCCCTGATACCTTTAGTAATTAATCACATTAAGAATTGCTTCCTTGAATAACTCTATTCATGCAGGTTGTTCCTGGTGCTGGAAACTGCACATGATTTCCAATGTGCATTAGGCCAACTTTCATCAGCAGATGGAAGCTGGTAACTGCATGTGTAATTTATATCTGCCTGGGTGGAATTACCCAATGAAATATGCATCACACGGCGCCATTAACATTTCTAGTCATACAGTCTCTAGCTCGTGGGTAAGTTAATATTACATGCCAACAGTGTGTGGGACTGTATGAAAGGCAAGGATTTGAACACGGGGATGTAAAAGCAGAAATGGAAATTATTCCAGGTCAGACACAGCAGATACAGAATTAATGATGCTGCTAAAATAGATGAGATTAATTGCCCTTTTCTGACCTGCATTTTTTTATAAAATGTCCCATCTTGTCTCTGAAGTTAAGAAAGCTGCCAGGCTGCTGCATTGCTGCCTGTAAGGGCAGCTCCAGATCCTTTGGCATCCAGAAAGCTTTCCCCCATAGGACAGCACAAACAGCAGGAGAATAGCAATTGAATTGTGGAAGGCAGCAGAGATAAATGCTGCTGTGTGGGTTTGGATTGTTGGTAACCTTGACAAATCTTGGGGAAAAAATCACAGCAATAGTAAGAAAAAAATGAGTGGTTTGACTTTGCTCTGATGGCAGTGCCAGGTCAGGCAGGAGCCTCCTGCTGGGATGCAGGTTGGTTTATGCATGACCATTTTGTAGGAGAAAGTCTGCAGTCTTGGAGGGCGTTTTTCCACGTGCTTTTCTGTCCTTACATAAATCACAGTTCATTAAAAGACTGATTCCTGCCTGATAGGAAGCAATTAAGTGAGTGACGCTGTATCACATCTGCTTCTGGTGCAGAGAGATGGAGGGAGAGTCCAGCCCGAGCCCCCGTGGGGCTGTGCCCAGCCTGCCCCTGCAGCATGGAGCTCTCACCCAGCTGGTGTTCCTGCTCCCCGTGCTGGGGCATCCTGCAGCTCCTGCTGCTCCAGGGGTTTCACCCTTTGGGAAGGATTTTGGGGCCCACTGAGTGTTAACTCATTCTGGCCACAGCTGGACCCACAGCTCCTCCTGTGCCTTGGCCATGAGTGCATGGAGTGAGAAGGACCAACAGCCTCCCTCCTTCCTCACTGAGGATGCCGTGGCAAAGGGGCACATCCAGCTCCTGGTGCTGTGCAGCTCTGCCTGGGGCTGAGCCCTGCACCTGTCCCGCAGCCTGGGGAGGTGCTGTGTAGGAGCTGGCTGGAGTTCCCTGGGATTAGAGCCGTGCCATCCCTCCTGGCAGCACCCACAGATGCGCTGCCGCTGCTCCCGATTGTTCCTTTCTGTCCAAGGGAGAAAGAAAAAGCATCTCTGCAAAATCCAGGCTTGGACTTTGCTTAAAGCCTTTGAGTAGAGAGCCTTGTTTGAATGTAATTGCACCCCTGTTGCTACAATGGGAAAATACGCTGTATTGCTCTTTCTTGGAAAGCTCAGCTAGTATTTTCCCAGCGATTTGTGTATAAAGAAAGATAAACAGCTCTTTAGCGGGCAGAACAGTCTATCCCGGGTTTATTGACATTCACGGAAGCAGACAAGGAGAAACAGTTTGGTGAGTGCAGAGGAGGGGGACCAGCTGGGCTGGGGGCACTGGGCATGAGGGGCTGCTGGCTGGAGGGTGAGAGCCCTCCCAGGTGCTGCCCATGGTGTGCCATGTGCCTGGCTCAGCCCTCTGCATCCCTATGGGCCCCTGGCACTCTGCAGGATGCACTCACCACCTCACCCTTCCTCTCACTCCTCCCCATAAATAAAAGACGTGTATAGCCAATTTAGTTCCAGCTTCACACGCAATAGCGCTATAGATAGATTTTTAAAGAGCTTGTCTCAAAGTAATAATTCATGGGGAGATCAAAAGGCTGTGGTTTAATCCATGGTCTGTCTCATACCATAAACCTTGCAGAGTGCTAACAATTCAATGAGCAGCATCAAAAGCCTGATAAACATGAAAGCCACCCAATTTTCTGTCTGTGAGGCGTCCAGTGGGTGCTGAAGAGCTGGGGAGATCTGCACCTTCCCTGCAGAGCCTGGCTGACAAAGCCACACACAGTCCTTCAACCTCAGCCTTCCAGGAGAGGTGTCTGGACTCTGGTACCATCTAAAGTGCTCCCTGCACCTCCACTGACTCCATAAAGAGATCAGAGTTCTAATTAGATGTCTAATTACATGGCCCAGGTAGATTCCAGGCTGCACTTGGCCACTTGGTATCACCTTGTCCTCCAGGTCCACAAATCACATCGTCTGCACTGGCTCTCCCAAGTGACATGACAAAGAGGTGGACTGCAGAAAAAAAAATATGGGGCATCAAAATGCTGTATTTGGAAGCTGAAAATAGTGCCTAAAATGGGGGCAGGAAGGATGAGTGCTGTAAACACAGTCCCCAGAGTGGAGGGGCTCTGCCGTGCTTCTGGCTGTCAGTTAAAGCAACATTTAAAAGCCAGTGTTTAATTTTTAACACAAATGGAGGTGAGCTCAGGCTGCAGACACCTGCAGGTGAGGAGCTGGGTTTTTCTCCCGAGATCCTGATCCCACAGAGGTTAATGTGATTATGCAAATGACTGAGGTATAATTGCGTTACTGCCGCCCATCTGGCCCTCCCTGCAGCTCGTGAGTGATTTTATATTCCCTGTGCACCACAGCACTGACACACAAGGGCACTGGAGATGCCATAAATCACTGCTTGGTGTTTGCTGCAAGTGCCACTTCCCCACCAGACCTCTGGAGCAGAATCCTGCTGGACTAGGCATGGCCAACACACCAGGAAAGTTCCTCCCAGATCCGACTTAAATGTAGTCCAGAGCATTGAGCTCCATTTGTCCTCTGCCAAGGAGTGCTCCTGACAAAGCCAGGATCCTGCCCAGCATCCCAGCTACAGCAGCAAGTCCTTCCCAATGTGGTTTTTTTAGCAGAATAAATCAAATTTCCACCCCTGTCAGCAGCTGGGATTAAACAAAAACCTGACATTTTTTATGTCTGACACCACACACTGTCCCAGGTCCCCCTCCATGCTCTTTTAAACTTGGATTTTTCCTTCCCACCAGTATGAATTCAAGGCCAAGAACATTAAGAAGAAGAAGGTGAGCATCATCGTGTCTGTGGACGGGGTCAAGGTGATCCTGCGCAAGAAGCAGAAGGTGAGGCTTGGCCAGCCCAGCTGGGCCCTCGGGGCCAGAGCCCCTGGGCTGTTGGCTTTGGCCACCCCTGGGGGTCACTGCAGCTTGGGGTGGGCACACTGCTAACCAAAACTGGCCTCTTCTTAAAAACCACCCAGAGTTTTCACAAGAAAACACTCCAGTTTCCATCCAACTAATAACAAAACCTTGCTAAAAAAAGGGTGTGGAAATTATAGTGGGGAAAGGATTGGGTTTCTTCTATAAAAAAAAATTGCCAAGCTGTAAAGAAATACAATTTCCTTTTGTTGCTAATACCAGTAAGCTTTTTGCATGCTGCCTGGTCTTAGCACCCCTCAGCTCTTTGCCCAGCTGTGCTTCCCACTGAGCAGCTGGATCCAGATCTCCTAAGCCCCAGCTCAGAGCCTTCTTCCCCAAAACGAGTAACTCTTCTGCATATTTGATGCTTTAAATTAATCTTAGGGACCATTATCAGCCCTGAAGGCTGTGATCAAATATGATAAACGATCCCAAAAAATCTATTTTTATCCAAGACATTGTTAAAAGAGCAATTGCTCATCTGGTCACAGTGTAGCTTGGATTTTGTCTTGGGTCAAACACACTGTTCTCTGTGTTTCCTGCCCATCAGGATGGTGGAGTTCCACCTTTACCTGATTTACTGTGGTTTTCCTTCTGCCCTCTGCTTACAGAGAAAGGAGTGGGCCTGGGACGAGAGTAAGATGGTGGTGATGCACGACCCTGTGTACAGGTATGTGGCAGGGGCTCCCCCCAGGGAGGGCACTCAGCCCTGGGGGATGTGCCCACCCTCCCACCTGCTGAGCTGCCTCCACCACAGCTTGCCAAAGGACCATCTAAAATTAACGAGGGTACAAAGTTGCCGCCAGTGGGGAATCCTTTTCATACATTTTTGAGAGCCAGGTGGACTGATCTCCCTTTGAAGCTGCCTCTGCTTTGAACAGGGGTAGAATAGGTGACCCCAGAAGTGCCTCAGCGTGGATTACTCTCTGATCCTGCCTCTCAAGGCAGGCTTCCCACAGTTTTCCTTCAGAGCATGGCTCTCTGTGTGCATCTGAAGAAGGGCCTCACTCTGAGGTGTAAGTGCTTGCAGGGAATTAACCCTTACAGACGTGGTAAGAGAGCATTGACTTTCCACTGCAGCTTCTGTGGGATCTTGAGGTATTTCAGAGACCACAAGCCCCACCCAGAGGTTTATACAAGTGTAAATCTGGTGCTTCAAGAGCCCTTGGGGATGGGAAGGCAATCACAGCAATGGTGCATGGCCTGAGGACACAGTTAAGAGCCCAGGGTGCTGCAGGCTGTTCCATCTGCCAAGTGAGTAATTGTACCACCAGCCCTGGGATCCCCAACACTGGTTCGAGGGGTCAGAGCCCTTGGCAAGGAGGTAAGGAGCACAGGATGTGCTGATGCACTATCCATGCCCACTTCTCACCTCTGATTTTCTTTAGAGATTATTGCAAAATGTACAATGGCAATAACTGCTTCCATTGCAGTTATTCAACACCAGAAAATTCCAGTGACAGATAAGAAAAAAGCAATTCAAGAAACCCTTTGGTTTCTTCTCTGTTCAGAGCTGAACTCACTTGTCACATTTTTACCCAATTAAATCAAACATAAAAAAAAAAGTCTTCAAAAATGGCTTTGCAGCACAGGGAAGAGAGTCAGCCTGAACAGGAGAGAGAGGAATCCTCCAAGTGCACTCAGCATCCCTGGGAGAGCCTTTGTGCTGTGCCACCTGCCCTCTGCCAAGGGGGAACCTGCCAGGGCACTCACCATCCAGGCAGTTCTGCCATGCTGCAGCCTGGGCAGGGGTTAATTGCTGGGGCTAAAAATAGCCACACACTCTCCAAGACTATAGATTTTTTCACTTTCCCACAGCATCTTTAAAAAGCTTTTGCCTGCCTCAGAAACCAGAAGGTTTTCCATCAAGCCTGAAACACTCTCTAAATCTCTCTAAAGCCATCGCCTCCTGCCTTGAAAATTGCAGGAGGGGCTGTGCAGCAGCACTGCCTTGTTCCTCCAGCCCTGGGGACACCCAGGTGGTCTGGAGGGCAGAAAACCCCTGGCTGTTTCATTCCCTTTGTCTGTCTCCCACCTAGAATCTTCTACGTCTCTCATGACTCGCAAGACCTGAAAATTTTCAGTTACATTGCAAGGGACGGCGCAAACAACTCCTTCAGGTGCAACGTCTTCAAATCCAAGAAGAAGGTAGGATGTTCCCAGGGGTGCCCTCGGGTCATCCCTGGGACAGGGGGCTTTGAGGGACCTCGCTCCTTCATGTGGAGCACTTGGGGCATCCCTGGGACAGGGGGCTCTGAGGGACCTCGCTCCTTCCTGCGCAGGAGCCTAAATAACTGCTGGTTTAGAGAGTGCAGATCCCTGGGGAGAGACCAAGGCAGTGCCAGTGCTGGCTGTCCCCAGAGCGACGTGCCTGGTGCTTGTCCCCTCCTGCCCAACCAGGGCGGTGGCACAGTCCACACAGGGATAAGAACACCAAGATGCAGAGCAGGGAACTGGGGGGCACTGCTGGAGCCCCCAGCACAGACCCTGCAGTGTGGGGCAGCCTGGGGCAGGGGGGGCAGCTCACAGTGTCCCTGGGGGTGGGTGGCAGGGGGGCAGCCTGGGGATGCAGGGGCAGCTGGCAATGCCCCTAGGGGTGGGGAGCAGGCTCACAGTGCCCCGGGGGTGGCTGGCAGCGGCGATGGCAGCGTGGCCAGCGTGGCTGAGCCATGGGTCGCTCCGCAGAGCCAGGCAATGCGCGTGGTGCGCACGGTGGGCCAGGCCTTCGAGGTGTGCCACAAGCTGAGCCTGCAGCACGCCCTGCACAGCGCCGACGGGCAGGCTGATGGTGCCAGCGACAAGTCGGCCGAGGAGCAGCCGCTGGAAGGTGACCCGTGGGTCCCATGGGGCAGGGGGGCTGTGGGGTGGGGAGCGACTGGCAGGTGNTTTGAGGGACCTCGCTCCTTCATGTGGAGCACTTGGGGCATCCCTGGGACAGGGGGCTCTGAGGGACCTCGCTCCTTCCTGCGCAGGAGCCTAAATAACTGCTGGTTTAGAGAGTGCAGATCCCTGGGGAGAGACCAAGGCAGTGCCAGTGCTGGCTGTCCCCAGAGCGACGTGCCTGGTGCTTGTCCCCTCCTGCCCAACCAGGGCGGTGGCACAGTCCACACAGGGATAAGAACACCAAGATGCAGAGCAGGGAACTGGGGGGCACTGCTGGAGCCCCCAGCACAGACCCTGCAGTGTGGGGCAGCCTGGGGCAGGGGGGGCAGCTCACAGTGTCCCTGGGGGTGGGTGGCAGGGGGGCAGCCTGGGGATGCAGGGGCAGCTGGCAATGCCCCTAGGGGTGGGGAGCAGGCTCACAGTGCCCCGGGGGTGGGAAACAGGCTCACAGTGCCCCGGGGGTGGCTGGCAGCGGCGATGGCAGCGTGGCCAGCGTGGCTGAGCCATGGGTCGCTCCGCAGAGCCAGGCAATGCGCGTGGTGCGCACGGTGGGCCAGGCCTTCGAGGTGTGCCACAAGCTGAGCCTGCAGCACGCCCTGCACAGCGCCGACGGGCAGGCTGATGGTGCCAGCGACAAGTCGGCCGAGGAGCAGCCGCTGGAAGGTGACCCGTGGGTCCCATGGGGCAGGGGGGCTGTGGGGTGGGGAGCGACTGGCAGG
>VWZD01001400.1:512708-567601 GCA_013396695.1 Sakesphorus luctuosus | reverse complement strand
ACCAGATCATGGCACTCAGTTCCATGTCCAGTCTCATCTTAAAAACCTCCAGGGATGGTGAATCCACCACCTCTCTGGGCAGCCCTGTCTGCCCACTCATGCTGGGCACTGGGGAGGTGGAGCCCCCTCACCCAGCAAGCCCCTTGGCTGCCCTGCTCCCTCCTCTGGCCCCTTCACAGCGTGCCAAGACTTGGAGCAATCCTGTTGTCCCTGAGTTTCCCCCAGCTCCCGTTCCCATACAGGGCCCCAGCTCTTCCTGCAATGCTGCACAGGGAATGGGGGCTCAGGTTTATGTGTCCGTCTCGTTTGAAGTGCACCAGATAAAGGGCTCCAAGATCACGGATGTGGACGAGGTTGGCATCGATACTGACGGCATCTGTGTGTCCGGGAGGGGACCCAGAGAGCTGCCAGGTGCCAGGGGGGACCTCGGCATGCTGAAACCTGGGCAAGCCTCAAAGGATAAGAACGGCCAGGTAATGGGGGGTGGGCTGGGAGACAGTCTGTGTGCTCTGCTGCTGCTGGGTCAGGGTCACTGCTCTGCTCAGGGTCACTGTATCATGGCTTGGTTTGGAGGCACTGCCATGGAGACCCCATTGCAGACCCCTCTCCTGGCTCCCTGCTGTTCAGCTTCCAGTTTGCCCACAGCAGGGCTGTGTCAGTGCTGGGGTGGGGGTTGAGGTGAGGGGCAGGAGTGGGGCCGCAGTGCATGGCTGAGCAGGCTTCAAGCACAAATCAGGGTGGATTTCTCTGCCCCCAGTCCTGCTCTGCAGTGGTTGCTTGTCCAGCTCAGCAGCAATCCCTGGCTCCCCTCACCACCCAGGCCCAGGGAGCAACATCCAAGGGGGGCCCAGTCCTACCGCTGCAGGAACCCAGGGCACGTTCAGCACGAGCAGTGGTTCTGCCTTACCCAGTGGCTGCTCCACAGAGCTCCAGGAGCACTTCCCAGGGGCATGAATGGCATCACTTCAGCTCACACAGCTGTGTCGCTCGCAGGGCCTGGCTGAAGCAGCTGCAGTGACACGCACTCCATGGGAGTCACTGGTGTGCCTGGAAAGGCTGGGATTTCCTGCACATTCCTTCTGGTGCTGCCCAGGCAGGGGAGGGCAGGGCAGGAAGGGCTGCAGGCACTGGCAAATGCTCCAGCCACCAGGATACTGCCCAGCCCGAGCAGCCACATCACAGAAAGGTGGTGGGGTGTTTGGGTCTCTTCTTGCTGTCTCCTCCCAGCAGGACTGGGAGTCTGCCCTCCCCAGACAGCCCATGCAGCCCTGCCAGCTCTCTGGGAGCAGGAATGACTCTCAAACACACTTGGGCCTTGTGGTCCCAGGGGTCACACAGATGTGCAGAGCCTGACACTGAGACCAGGGCTGCCCCCTCAACATCCCCCTGGGTGCCAGAGTGGCAGGAGCCCCTCTGCTGCGCTGGGGTCAGAGCTCTGGGGAGCCACAGTCCAAATCCCAGCCTGAGCTGGTCGATCTGCTCACCTGCCCATTTCTTTGTGCCCAGGATGCTGAGAACTTCTCCCTCCACCTGGCCAGCTCCCAGCAGCTGCTCAGCCCGAGCAGCCCCTGCTCCTCAGCCTCCATCACCCCGCTGGCCTCCCAGCACTGCCTCCAGCTGCTCCAGCAGCAGCTCCTCCAGCAGCAGCAGCAGACGCAGGTGGCTGTGGCCCAGGTACGCGTCCTGCCCTCCCCTCAGGTGGCACCAGCCCTCCTCTGGCTGCTCCAGCCTTCAGCTGGGCTGGCAGCAGGGCAGGCAAGAGCAGGCGGTGCCCTGGCAGCACTGCTGGCAGCATTCCTTGTGGCACAGCTCACACACAGGTCACCCCAGGGTGTGCAGCATCCCTTGCAGCATCGCTTGCAGCGTAACTCACAGCACTGCTTGTGGCATCCCGTGCAGCATCGCTTGCAGCACAGCTGAGCTGCCCTGACACGGCGCTGGCTGCACAGCCTCAGACTGCTCTGGGAGTGTTGCAGGGTCCAGCAGAGCCCCCAGCTCCCATTTCACCCTGTTTCACCCCATTTTTTAATAGAAACCATCACCCTCACCCCGAGTGCCTCTTCCCCCAAATCAGCAGCAGGGTGGGCATCACGGTGCCCCCCGGCTGGGCACCTCCCCTGCTCGTTTTTGGTTGTCGAGGGGACCGCAGACCCCAACACAAATCCCGGGATGCTGCCGCGGCTGGACCAGTCGGGGGGTGCCGCGTGGAGGCCCGCAGGGGGCGCTGTGGCGCCGCCAGTCCCGGGGATGCTCGTCCCGCATCAGCCCTGCCCTGCCCTGCCCTGATCCCGTATCATCCCTGCCCGTCCCGCATCAGCCCTGCCCTGCCCTGCCCTGCCCTGCCCTTCCCACATCAGCCCTGCCCTTCCCTGCCCACCGTGTCCCTCATCATCCCTGCCCTGCCCATCCCTTCCCTGCCCTGCCCATCCCTGCCCTGCCCCATCGCCCCATCCCGTCTCGCAGGTGCAGCTGCTGAAGGACCAGCGGGCGGCCGAGACGGCGGCGCGGATCGAGGCTCAGGCCCGCGTGCGGCAGCTCCTGCTCACCAGCCGGGACCTGCTGCAGCACGTGTCGCTGCTGGTGCGGCAGCTGACGGTGCTGGAGGCCCGTGAGGAGCACCGGGACGAGCTCCGGCAGCCGGGTGAGCACAGTGACCCCCGCACTGGGNTACTGAAGCCACTGGAAAGAAGTACAATGGCCTGATTTCCCTCCAGGACAAAGAGGGTTACAGAGAAGGAAGTGCTACTTCTGCATGATCTTTATTAAAAGCAAGAAGCCTGTGGTTCCTACAACTGGGAATAAAGTTCTGCACAGCTGTCACACAAACTCTACGTGACTGCCAGACACAGAGAGACTTAGAACAATTCCATATCAGCACATATAAAGGTTTTTCTGACATTGCACCACTTGGGACATATTCTGGGATGGCATCACCTCCTTACAAGTAGATCATAATAGACTGAAATAGTGGAGTGGTGGTTACCTTGAACTCGAGATTCTGCACACCACTGTCAGCCCTTCAGCTACACCCTGTTGTACCAGCTCAGGTGAGAATTCAGTCCTGACTGGGAAATTTAGCTGGGGAGATCTGGGGTTTCTGCGTGCAGTGATTAACTAGGGGCAGCATCCTCCTGCCTGGCTCTGGAATGCCAATGCACACTGCAAGCACAGCTTTGCACATATCTCCTCAGGCTACATTTCACTAGGTTTATTTTAGAGATAAATGGATCCTTCTGAAGTTTTACTTACCGTGTATCTTTCACCAGAAGTTTCTGAATAAAATCTTTGGCCAGGTCACTGGTATGGCTGAAAAATTCTTCATCAAAATCGTAATTCACAGCTGTGATGTTGGCAAGTGTTTCCTGTTTCGTTTCTCCAAGGAAAGGTGATGCACCACTAAGCCTAGATGAGCCAGAAGGAAGAAGTTGGAAAAGCAAACAGCAGAAGTCTCCTAATGCAATGACAGTGACTGTGTGATACAATCTCAGGACATCTGTGGCTCTAGTGTTGTAGCAGCTATGCCATGTGGGAAACAACTTCCCTCACTACATGCCTGGTTATGAGCCAGACTCATCCAGAAAGTCTCTGGTGCAGCACTAATGTATGCACACAGACAGAAGTGCACACATTCTCCCCTCCTAAGTGTCTCAATTAAGTCATTGCTAATCAAACTAGGAAAAGCTTCAACTGAGGACAATCCCTGTGGACCCACAAACACCACAAGGCTGAAGCTTCTACCACCTTCAAGCTGATAAAGTAGCGTTTCTACAGACACTCTTTAGGTAGAAAAAGCTCTGTCTCTACTCTATGTGCAAAGCTCCTGACAAGTTCCCTGCACAGGGGGTTCAGCCAAGAGACCTTCCCGAGCTGGACCAAAATCCAGAATGAGATCAGAAGCCTTGCCCCACTGCAGAGGTAGGGCCATGTTGCTCAGGAAAAGGAACGCACAAACAAAAGCACTTTGGCTGCAACAAAATCCAGCAGTTTCTGAATAACACAAATTTTCGTTCTGTTGGCACCCTGCTCCAACTGCAAGGATATAATAATATGGAATAATATAATAATAGAATGCCATTTAGCTATCTTCACTGAAGAGAAAGCTTTCCTTCTGCTTTGCCTATCTATGAGCTGAGATGTTGATCTACATCTTTGATGACTATTTACCTTTGCTCCACAAACCTTGGGTGTCAGAGCAGAGTCACTGCAGACTCCTCCTGCCCTGCCCTGCCCTGCCCTGCCCTTCCCACATCAGCCCTGCCCTTCCCTGCCCACCGTGTCCCTCATCATCCCTGCCCTGCCCATCCCTTCCCTGCCCTGCCCATCCCTGCCCTGCCCCATCGCCCCATCCCGTCTCGCAGGTGCAGCTGCTGAAGGACCAGCTGGCGGCCGAGACGGCGGCGCGGATCGAGGCTCAGGCCCGCGTGCGGCAGCTCCTGCTCACCAACCGGGACCTGCTGCAGCACGTGTCGCTGCTGGTGCGGCAGCTGACGGTGCTGGAGGCCCGTGAGGAGCACCGGGACGAGCTCCGGCAGCCGGGTGAGCACAGTGACCCCCGCACTGGGGTGGTTTGGGTGCTGGGGTGCCTCCAGCTCCACCCTTCTGCACCATCTGCACACCCCGTGTGGGCACAGGGAGCAACTGGGGTGCTCCCAGTACCATCCCAGTAGGATTTGGGGCATTCTGCACCCCTCACAGTCCAGGGCAGCAGCTGGGTTGGAGGTCCCCAGTTTTCACGTGCCGCTTTGTCCACCTCTCACAGTTGACCGTTCCTTGCAAAACCTGTCCCTGGCCCAGTCCCTCTCCCTGAACCTGAAGAACCACTACAGCCTGGACGTGCACCTGCCGTCCACCTCCAGCCCCGCCAGCATCCTGGGCAGCCCCGTGGCCCCTGGGCCGCTGCCAGCCCTGGACCCCAGGGACTCCTACCTCAACCTCGCCAGCCTGGAGAGGGGCAGCCACCCCTACGGCAGCAGGGAGGGGGACGAGAGCCTGGCAGTGCTGGAGGGGCAGGACGGGCTCAGCCGGCGTGTGGAGGGCTCCGAGGTCAGCGACTTGGCACTGCTCAACGGGAGCAGCCGGCAGAAGGTGGATGACATGGACAGAGGGGACGAGGACAGGTAGGATGTGCCCCCTCTGCCTCCTGCCAGCTGGCACAGGAACACCCTGAGTGGTGCAGGTAAGAGCTGGCCCCTCACCTCTCTCCCTTCCCAGGCGGCAGCCGCCCATTCCCAAGCTCAACCCGCCACCACCCATCCTACGCAAGAGGTCAAGCAAGACCTCCCCGAGCCTGGAGGTGGAGGTGAAACCCGAGAGCACTGCCAGCCTCAGCCTGCCCAGTGCCAGTGTCTCCAGCCTCACCAGCATCGCTGCCAGCTCCCTCACCCTCTTGGACTCTGAGGCAAGGACTCCTGCACGGAGCGCTGCCTCCAGCACGGAGCCCGGCCCTGCCGGCGCCTGCCAGCGCAGTCTGGGCAAGGACAGGACTGGGGAGAGCGGGCCAGTGTCCCCCTTGGCCAGCATCCGTGACCCAGCAGCCAGCCAGGCCCTGGCCAAGGAGTTGGCAGCCCTGGGCAGCCCCACGGACAGCTCTCTGCCCTTCTCCCCTGCAGACGACACCTGCTTGCACATCAGCTTCTCCGAAGATGAGCTGGACACTGCCGTGGGGCCCAGCAGGGTCCTCTCTTAGTGGGACTACAGTAGGTGGCAGCTGGTGGCAGCAGCCCCAGCAGCTCCGTCCACAACCCTGTGCTGGGGCTGGGGGTCCCTGTGCCCAGGCTGCGAGGCGGGTCCCTTTGCTGTCCCCATCCCCTGTAACAGCTCCCCCTGCCATGACGGGGCCACCACACAGGGTGGGACCCAGCCAGCCCTGCCCTCGGTCTGCAGCAGCTCACACTGCCATCCACTGTCCTGTCCCTGCTCACACAGCCAGGGCTGCTCCACGGCAGACAAATCCCTGGGAGCTGAAGGGTGGAAGCCCCGGGCAGGACACAGCATGGGGCTGTGAACACCCAGAAATGAGGCTGTGCTGGTTAATCAGCTGCTGCCCTTGGCAGCCTGAGCAGGGCCATGTGGCACAGCCATGATGTCACTCCCACTGCCACCACGCTGGGTCTCTCCAGGGCAGCCCATCTCCACCAGGGCCACACTCTGCCCAGCCCAGATTTTGGGGACAGCAGCCCCACCACTGTGTCCCCACGTGCCAAAGCCACCACTGCCTCCCTCCACAGGTGCCTTTTCCACTCCCCAGCACCCACTGCCCACACAGGCTGGGGCCACCCCCTAAGGCCACTGATGGGTGCAGGGCTGGCCCTGGGAGCCTGCAGCAGTGGGGGTGACCCCCGAGGAGGGGAAAGGGTGTATCCCATATCCTGGGGTCAGGGTAGGAGAGCCCTCCCGTGCCCCCCAAGCTGCTGGTGGCTGCAGGCAGGAGGCTGCTCCTCACAGTGATTCTGGGGTGTTACAGTGGGGTTTGGATTTAGTCTCGGAAGTGTGAGTGTCCTGGAAGGAGTTAAGGTCTAAGGAAGAAGCTAATTGTTGGTTGAAGGACAGTTTGGGGGAAAGGACCAAGGGGATGCTTATCCACCTTGGCTGGTTGTGAGAGAGTGTTGGGAAAGTGTTGGAGGGTTGAGTTGGGAAGTGTCAAGCAGAAATGGAGACTCGGAGCATCCTCGCTGCCTGTCCCTGGCATGGTGCTGCTCCCTTGTGGAGATGGGGGTGACAGGAGGTGCCCCCCAGAGCCAGCCATGGCAGTGACAGGGCTGGGAGGGGCTGGAGACTGGGCTGGGGCTGCAGAGTTGGGCTGGGCTGTCCCATAGTGCAGTAGCGACAGCCCGGCCTGGCCGTAGGATCATGGATTGTGTTCACTGCGGTTTGTAATGGACTTTTAAAGGAAAAAATAAAGGTGTCAGATTTGCAGAGCCAGTGCTGTGTCTCTGCCCCACGGGGCCCACACAGAGGGAGTCCTGAGCCTGCAGGGGCAGACTGGGGGCTCCACAGGTCTCCCCAAAGAGGAAAGATCCCTGCTGGGAATGACAGCTGAACTGCCAACCCACTCCCTACACCCTCCCTGTCCTACAGCCCAGTGCAGATCCCAGCAGCCCCCAGCAGGACCAGTGGCAGTGGGAGGTCCTGTGTCCCCACACATGCTGGACAGGGCAGACAGGTTCCATAGTCAGGGATGGGGCCCATCTCCAAGAGCCCTTCCTGTCCCAGGCCTGGCAGCACCCACAAAGGCTCCATGGCACTGAACACCATCACCTGCCACAGCTTCCACCAGGATGGGCATCCTGGGGGCAGGGCCCTGCTCCCCATGTACCCCCTTTGCCCTTTCTAGTCCCCATTTCTACTCCTGAAATAAATCTTGGCCCCAGCACCCAGGACGTGAGTGCAAGAGAAGGCAAACAGCAGGCAGGTGGCAAAGCCTGATGCAGGATGGGCTGGGCTGGGACCAGTGGCATGCCAGGATTCTGGTACCCCCCGGGGGCTGCCTGTAGCCAGCATGGCCACAAGACCCCTGCCCTCCTCAACATCCTGACCCCTCCAACATGAGGAAGGGAACACACGTGTGATCCAGCACAGGCTCCAGGACAGACGGGGACCCTGTGAGATCATCCCCCCATGCAGGAGGGGGACTGAACCCAGCATCCAGGACCTCTGGGGTCTTGGGGCCACTCTCCATCCCTCCACGGAGTGGGTGCAGCCTCCAGCACGACAGACCCCTTTCCTCAGGCCCACTGCAAACATCTGCCGGGGGGGCTGCCTGCATGGGGAGGGGGCACTTCCAGCCCAGAGCCTTATTATGCTTCCTTCATGGGAAGAAACTTTTTCCTTTGCTGTCTGCTAAGCTGCTAGCAATCATCAGGCAGGCAGGTGGTAAAGATTCATATCCATCAAACAATGCCATTTAGTTTGTAACCTGTGACTAAATCTGGTGTTAGCTTTAATTTCAGAGTCTGCTTTAGGGCTCGCTTGTTAATCTCTATGCAAAGCAGATGAAATGAATATGCAGCATTTTGGATGTAATTGTACGGCTTCAATTCAGCACTATAATTTTCCAAACAGGATCTTGCAATCAAGCTTCTATTCATTAGTGTATAAACAATTTAGTTTCTCAGCTCTCCAGTATGCCAATCATCTCAATGGAGTGAGCATCTCCGACAGAAAGAGGAGGAAAGTTTCCTTTGTGTAACAGAGGTAAAAGTTGCTCTATACTTCAGACAATTCCTTGCTGGCAGATCCAGGCCATTCCCAGAGAAGTGGACGGTTCCTGGTACCCCCACAACACTGACCAGCTGCAAACAGCACCCCGGTGATCTCCCAGCTCATGCAGTGCCAGGCCCTTCAGGAATTCTGCATGAGACCCCAACGGAAGAGCCCAGATCCCACAGGATGAGGCTGCCTGGAAAGGTGTGACCATGTAGGAACTCAGCCCATCCCAGGGATCCTTGGAGCAGCTCGAGTGTCCCACGACTCTGGAAAGAGACAGTCACCCCACTCAGAGCTCCCTCCACACCCCCATCTCCTCACACCCCACTGGCCTTGCCCACCAGTGCTTCAGGAGAGGGCACTGGGGACACCCCACACCTGGGGCCAGTGGCAGGTCCATGGAGGACGGGGCCAGGATGACACAGGGGTAGGTTTTGATCTGAGGCCTCAGCACCCTCCCAGCTGGTGCTTTCCTCAGTGGGCACCCCTGGGTCCCACAGACCCGTGGGCACCTCCAGCTCCGGCCACATGCCCACCCTGCGCCCCCACCGCGCCCCTCCAGGTGAGGAGGGACGAGCGTGGAGCCCCCACAAAGGGAGGCACCGCCGGCGGAGCCGCTCTCCCTCTCCAAATGAATATCGACAGCGCTAATTACAGGCCGCCATGCAGACAGCTTATTAGCCTGTCACAAAAAGACGGTATTGAACTCAGAGCCCGCGGTATTCACGGAGCGCAGCAAGACGCTCCCCAGACAGCACCGCAAACCAGGCAGGCGAACAACCTCCAGCAAAACTAATTACTTCCTGATTGTCTACGGCCACCCACTGGGTATAATAGTATAGACTAAATTTGGCATATACATAACTAAGCACTCGGCACCAATTTGGCGTACAATAATCATCCTCTGTGTTGCATAATTAAAATCTGATCACTTGGAATAATTATTTCATATTCCCAGTATCGGGTGAAGATTGCATAATGTGGCAGGAGTGTGAGCCTGGGGGTGGAACGATCCACTTTCACAGGAATGAGCCCCTCAGGAAGGATGTTACAGCTCTGGGCATGGAGAGAGATCCCCTCGACACCGGCTGCCTCTGATGGTTCCAATGACCCTGCGATGACCTGAGGCTGTTGGTCAGTACCAGCCTTGTGATGGTCCGAGGCTGTCGGTCAGCACTGGCCTTGTCATGGTCTGAGACTGTCCGTCAGCACTGGCCTTGTGGTGGCCCAAGGCTGTTGGTCAGTACCAGCCTTGTGATGGTCCGAGGCTGTCGGTCAGCACTGGCCTTGTCATGGTCTGAGACTGTCCGTCAGCACTGGCCTTGTGGTGGCCCAAGGCTGTTGGTCAGTACCAGCCTTGTGATGGCCCAAGGCACCAGCCATGGAGGAGCTGGAGTCATCTCAGCCAGTGCCGAGCACAGCCCTGGTGGGTCAGGCCTGTACCCTCCAGGATAGACTGTCCCCACGTCCCCATGTGAGCACTCTCCACACTGACCTTTCCAGGCTGGCTCCTGCCCCGCTGCCCGCCCGGCCGGGATGCTCATCGCCCGACCCCATTGTGCTCGTGCATCTGCTAAAGGCATTTGGAGAGACACGGCAATAAAAAATAAAAATCAAGTGGAACGTGTGTGTCTAATCCATTAACTTCCTCCGGCGGCTCCCCGGGGACGCGGCAAGGAGCAGAAAGAATACGTGGATGTTGCACGCGCCCTGGCACCTCGTCCCCGGGCCAGCCCCGCTGCCACGGGCCCATAAATCACAGCGGGGACAGCGTTTCACAGCTCGCTTCCCAGCCAGGATATGGCCATTCCTGCTGATTACACGGCGGGCGCGCGGGGGAAGCTGCATCTCCCACTTCCAGGAAGGGAGGATCCGCAAGGAAAACGCATTGATAAAAAGAAGAACGAAATCAGCTTTGTTCACGTTGCGAATCTCCCATTGTTCCTGCCGCGGCCGTCAGCCCTCGCTGGAGAAAGTATTTCCTCAGCGATAAATCTCCTGGGCTCCTCACGGCCCTCGCCTTGGCACTGGATTCTCCTCAGCTTGTTTTGAAAGAAATGCAGTTTTGGCCACGGGCCCCCCGTGGGGTGCACTGGGCGATCCATGGTGTGACTCTGTGGGGTGAGGGATACTCCTGGGACAGGGGGTTGGTGCCCAGGCCAGAGGTTTCTGGCCCATGTCCCCAGCCAGAAGGACCTGCCCTGCCACTCCCAAAAGCTCCACTGCCATCCCACAGAGCCCATGTCCTCCTGCTGGCACGGCACGAGCCGGGGAAAGTGAGTCTGATCGGGGCCACGCTAATCCCAGTGCTGAAACGTGGAGCTGGTGGTGGCCAAACACTTGGAATACGGGAGTCAGGCTGACAGTTGTACAAGAAAAATAGATCAAGTTTCCAAGAAAATAGAACTGAGCTGATCTGATTTTCATCAGCATCTTCAGCCGCCTTTCGGGAAGCCCCAGCCCACTCCTCATTCCTGCTCTCTGCTTTACAAACCACTTAATTCCTTGTTGCTTTGGAAACCCTCACAAAGACCCTCTGCATCCCCCAAAATAACGAGCAACAGATGCTGCTTTGACCTCAGCAACTTCCTGGAAACATACATTTGTCAAAATAAAAATAAAAAGATTAATGTGACGAAGGCTTTTAAATTATAAGGAAACAGCAGACAGAGCCCGGCCGTGCACGCCGAGCCCTGGGACTGTGAGAGCACTGGGCATGGCCCAGGAGGGGCAGTGGGACCAGGAGTACCTGTGCCCAGGGGTTGGGGAAAAGTCACCCTCGTGTGACCCCCAGCCAGGGCAGGAGGATGGAGCCTGGGGGTGGCAGAGGGGAGAGAACCCAAACCCAACTTTCCATCATGTCAGTGAGAGCCAAGGAGGGGCCGGTGAGCTCGTTGGTTCCGGCAGGTGCGTGTGGGCACTGCCAGCTCCTGACAGTGGTGCCGGGGCCTCCTGTGCCAAGGGATAATCAGAGCTGTGCTGGAGCATGGGCACAGCCAGTCCTGCTGCCTTCCAGTGTGTGCTGAGGGCACCAGGTGAGCCCCGGCCTCCTCCTGCCTCCCACACTGCTCACCCAGAGGTGCTGCCCTGCAGGTTCCAGCTGGCAGCACCTCTGCCCTACCAGGAGCCCCGGGCTACTGTGGGCCAGGAAAGGCAGCCCATGTGCAGGAGAAGAGACACTGGAGGGGCACACACTGAGTAATTGCTGCCTTGCACAGAGCACCACACGGAGCCGTGCCCACAGCCCCAGCACAGCCAGGGGCAGGGAGAGGAGCACCGGGCATGGACACTCTGCTGCTGGCTGCCTCTTTCCTGGCTCCTGGGTGCTCCAGGGGCACTGCAGCCCTGGGGCAGGACTGCAGCACGATGCCAGTGTGGCAGCACCTGCAAGCCTGGCAGCACCTGCAAGCCTGGTATCACCTGCAAGCCTGGCACCACCTGCAAGCCTGGTATCACCTCTGAGCCTTACACCCTCTGTGAGCCTGGCATCACGTGCAAGCCTGGCATCCCCTCTGAGCCTGGCATCACCTGCAAACCTGGCATCACCTGCAGAGCAGCTGTGGTTCCCAAGGGAATGACCAGCACCATGGACCCCCGTGCAGGCAGCACAGCAGGTGTCACCTACATGAGTGTCTGTGGGGCCACCACCCACCACGCTCACTCCGTGGTCACCCAGGGCTTGCCATGCTCTGCTCAAGCCCCTTGGGCTGTGCAGGGGTGCTGAGTCAGGGCTCCCTGCCTCTGCCATCACATCCCCCTGCTCTCCTGTGCCACAGCAGGACCTGTGTCACCTCTGGCAGCCCCTCAGAAACACTCAGTGGCTGCTGCCCTCGGCCCAGCTCACAGCCCCAGGCACAAGTGCCACACCTGTGAGGGCTGGTGGAGGGCTCAGGGCAGCCCTGTCCCAGCCCTGCTCCACAGGATTCCAGACCCACCAGTTTCCTTTGCCCTTTCCACTGAACCAACATGCAGAAAGTTTTATAAACTTGAGGAAACGCAAGTTAAAGCAGAAGGAGCCCAAAGCTGAGCCACAGTGTGACCTCAGCCACCTCCCCCTTTGTCCAGCCTCACTGTCATCTGTCAGCATTTGCTGAGTCTTCTCCTTCGGGGACACTCCAGGCCCTTCCGCAGGAGAGGGGCCTCCCCACAGCCCTGATGGCTCTTATCTCTGGTACTCCAGCCCTGCTTCCCTCCACCAGCACAGGGGTGATGCCCTCCTGGGCTGGCAATCCTGGGGGGCATCATCCCAGCCCACACCTCCCAAACCCCCCATGGAAGGATTCATCCTGCTGGGCTGGGCTGTGGGATGTGGCTCTCCTCATGCTCAGTGGGGCAGTGGTTGGGGTGAGGGCGTGATGGAGCAGCTGCAGGTCACAGCTGAGAGTAACATTCAGCTCTGCCAGCCAACACTGTCCTATGGATGCTACACCCATCCCATCCCATCCCATCCCTGGTGGAAGGGAGGCAGAGCCTGGCAGAACAGAGCCCGAGGGAAGAAGGAGCAGGAGCAGAGTTTGCTGTCTGAGCCATGAACCTGCCTGGCTGACAAGAGGGCACTGACAGGCACTGACAGGGAGGGTTTGGTGCAAAGGAAGGAAATGGAAGAATTAAATGCACAGAACTTCCCTGCTTTTGTTCTCTCTCCCGCCCCCGCTCTTCTCCTTGGCCACTCACTCTTCTCGCTGGATGTGTATGGCTTGATACTACCCAAGCAGGCTGGAAACAGGGTATATCAGCTGAAAGCAATTTACTTTGAAATCCAGCTGCCAGATTTTCCTTCATTTGTTTACTTTTAAATGCTTTTTTAAAAGCCAAAGTACACAAGGCAGCCAAATTGCTGACATGTGTGCCGGGCCGGTACCCCGCAAATGCTGCATTCTTTCATGTCCTCCTGGGCTCAAATCCACTCATGTTTATTTAAAATATGTAGAACACTTCAGCACTATTAAGGACCATGTTTTATAGTAAATGGAAAAAGATTTCCTCGCAGGCCAAAGGGAGAGGAGAAGAATCACTTCGATTCAGTTTTGTTCCGACAGCACTTTGCCTGCCCACAGGGCACAGCCACCCACGTCCCACCCACAGCTCGGCCCCGCGCCAGGACCATGAGCTCGGGCTGCTCCTCGGGACCTGCTGAGGCTCCAGAAGTGTTGGAGACAGGTGGACACAGAGCTCCAGCAGTGCTGGGGGGCCCAGCCTTTCTCTCCCCCCCAGATCCACGGGGCAGATGCCCTGAGATGGCTCAAAGAAACACCAAGAAGGGGCTCGAAGTCACCAAGGGTCTCCACAGCTCCAGAGCCTCGATTTAACACAGGATTCACCTGCAAATGTGGATGCTAAAGCTGCAGGTGAGATACCAACCTGTGTGACCTCAGCTACAACCCCAGGGCAAGGCAGGAGAGGAGGTGGCAGGAACAGGCAGGAACAGAGACAGAGCAGATCCATCCACAGCTGGGAAGGAGACTCTACAGGCTTAGTCCAGATGACATGGAATGACACATCCTCTCAAAGTAGGATGCAGAGGGAAATGGATAGCAAACACATATTGTAAGGTCAATAACAGCTGAAGGGGAAGGTGATGTTCAAATTCAGAATTTTCACATGCATTGTATATGTGGGTGTTTTGGGAGGGAACAAAGTGGAAGGGGCATTTCCAGCTAATGGTGCCTTTCCTCAAACCATCCCTCTGTGGGTGATACGAGCTGAACTCTGTGGGCTAAGGTAAGGATGCACATCAGACAGGGAAAATGTCAATAAACAGCAAATAAATCCTGCAGGCCTTGTTGCTGTTCAAGCTGAAACAAACACAGAAGGGCAACACAGAGAAAAATGAGCAAGGAAGTGACATATTCTTAATGAAATTATCTGCTACCATCAACAGAGATGGACAGTAGCTCTGTGAACATGTTAGTGTGCCACTGACAGACCTTCCTGAAAGAAAACACCACTGCTGGAGTCAGAATTGCTCTGGGCTGTTTCCTAACAAAGAACACAAGAAAGCAGAAACCTCCCCTTATTAATTGCTGATCATTTGGAGCACAGCACCTTCATGGCTTTAGCCAGACTAGTAAATCTTCAAAAGGATTGTTCCAGTGGAGTCCCAGACTCAGATGATGTCATGCCTGAACACAACCTCCCACAACAGCTTTCACTCGTGGTTAGAAGATACAAAGGCTCTGAGCAAGTGGTGATGGAGTGCAGAGTGGGGTTTGCAAGGACTGGATGCCACATGTGTTCTGGGCCCCTGGAACCACCTCCCTCGCTCCCTGCACCCCTGCCAGCCACCGTGGCAAAGAGCAGCTCCAGGTGGAAGGCAGGGTGCTGCCCTTATGATCTCTGAAAGGCAGGAGACACCTGAAGAGTCCAGGTGTGGGAAATGTCCCTCCAAGGCTGCTCAGAGGGTCACGTCTCATCTTCCATCCCTCAACTCCAAGTGCCTCCCCAGTCAGAGAGTTGCCCACCAGCACAAAGGGCAGGCTGGGCAGAATCTGTAGAGGAAAGTGCCTCACATGTGCTAGGCTGAGTGACAAGGGTTGGTGACAGCCACCTCTCTGCCCACCCACACCCCATCCCCACCTGTGGCTCCTGCGGCTCGCTCTGGGGAAGGACAACAGCCCTGGGCCTGCCCTGGCCAGTTACAGCTCCCCCCAAGACTCCTCCAAGGCACTTCCCAAGGACAAAGTAAACAAGCCGAGCTGTGCTGGGTGGAACCACCCCATGGCAGAGGAGCCAGGGCAGGGAGGGAAGCGACAATGCCCCAAGGCCACACAATGAGATAGTGGCAGGCAGGAAAGGGAAGCCGGGCTGCCTGTCCCCCAGGCGGGGCTGTGCCCTCCATCCCGCCCGCTCTGCCCCGCGGTGCCCTCCGCACACGCTGGGGCGAGAGACACAAAACAAACACAGAGAGCCTGTAAAAATAAAGAGCCCGGCAACGGGCAGTGAAGACTCCAGCAGCTGTGGGGAGCCAAGAGCTCCTTGGAGGGGGCTGCATGGAAGTTGAGTTTCCCTCCCTGCCTGTATTGTATTTCTTTCCTCTGCCAAAATGTGCTTCCTGAGCCTTGGGCAGAGCTCTCCGAGGCTGACCCTCACCTTCCTTTGTTTAGCCTGGAGCTCGGGCTGGCCACGAGCGCAGGGGGCCGCGCCGGGGGCCGCGCAGAGCCTCCCGCTGCGCGCACAGGGTCGGGACCGCGCAGAGCCTCCCGCTGCGCGCACCCGTCCCCGGGCAGAGCAGAACCTCCCGCTGCGCGCACCCGTCCCCGGGCAGAGCAGAGCCTCCCGCTGCGCGCACACGGCCGGGACAGACCCCGGGGCCGCGCAGAGCCTCCCGCTGCGCGCACACGTCCCCGGGCAGAGCAGAGCCTCCCGCTGCGCGCACACGTCCCCGGGGCCGCGCAGACCCTCCCGCTGCGAGCACACGGCCGGGACAGCGCCTGCCAAGAGCCGGGGACAGCCACACCTGAGGGTTACACCGATGGGCTCCACGCTCAGGGCTCCATCCAGCCCTTTTCTCCCAGGCAAAGAGGTGTCAGAGTCTGTCCTGGCACAGCGGGGCACGGGAGGCAGCGAGAACAAAGCAAAGGTCAGACAGTGCACAAACCAAAGGGGTAATTCTGACTCCATTAAAATCCTCGCTCCTGTTTGCCTGGAAGCAGAAGGCTGTGCTACTGCTTCAAAAGAGCTGAACCACCCTCAGGGTGACTCATAGCCCTTAAAAGAGCTGCCATGCTGATTTTACAAATATTAGAGCAATGCCTCAGAGTCGGGGTTTTGTACGGTTTAACCTATCAACTTGGGAGCAGACCTATAGCTCTTTTATAGAGCTACCCTTCCCTGTATTTTATTTCCTTTCTTGGTGCCAGAATTGGAGCCAAAGCCAAGCTTAACAAAGCAACAGGCATGGCCACTCTTCCCAGCCCTCATTTACCCTGGTGAGAAGGGAGAGATTAATTTAAAGCCTATCAAACCTGCAGAAGCTGTTTGCCATTTGTGCTGCAGAACTCGGCGTGAACCAAACGCTCCCTCGAACCACCTGCACTTGCCAAGCCCAGCCAAGAGCACAGGAACTCACAGGTTGGAATCCTTTTGTTCAGGCATCTGCAACAGACAATTGTGAGCTCAGCTATTTCTCAGCAAACCATTACAGAAGCACAGGGTTACATTACTGACCATTCAGTATGGCTGTGTCTGATGCTAACAAAGAGAAATAACGTGATTTTGGTAAGCACAGGTAAATACAGCAATTAAGCAGCTCCCCATCCTTGCCTGTCCCACCCTGCTTGCACTGGCCCCCCAGTTCAGAACCACCCTGTTCCCTGCAACACCAGCCCAGCTCCTTTCTGGATTCAGAGAAGCAAATTCAATGTACAGTGGGATTTTCCAACCACCTCCACCTACTTCATCTCTACCTTCACTTCCTGAAATCACATCAAACGTGGCTGAGGTGACCAGAACATTTTCAAACCATTTTGATTCCTCTTCTCACTTCATACTCGAGAGTTTTCATATGTAAGAAAAATCAAGCTGTGACAATGTTCAAGTGAATTTTCCAGCAAAGACAAAAGACCTAATCAGGTTTCTTTATTGAAGTAGCCTTTGGATTTTCACGATGGCAAATCTTCCCACAGACACCCAAAATGAGCTTAATGCAGCCACAAGAGGGAGTCTGAAATCTCCTGTTAATGCCCAGATGGAGTCTGGCTTCTGAAGTCTTACAGTACAAGAGCACACAACGAGCTTCAAAAGGACTGTACAATCCTGAGCTCCAAATTTCTTCTCCAGCTTTACAGGAGTATCCTTGTCCTGAAGGAAAAGGTTCTTTAAAATCATGAATCTTTGGTGCAAAGGTGCAGGTTTTTCTTTTCTTCTGATTGGGTGGGGAAAGTACCTTATTGCTCCCTTCCAGACCCACATTGCAATGAAGCAGAGCAGGAGGAGCACAGGAGTGGGCTTTGCCCTCACCAGTCTCCGTTTATAAGAACTTCAAAGGTTGTTCTACCCAAACTGACACCCACAAGTTTATTTCACAGCAGTGGTGATGACGTGCACAATTCAACATGCAACAGAACTGTGGACCTTGCAAGAGAGCTAAATAAATCCAATTTATTCCCTCCACCTATGGCTGTGAGCAGAGGGAGCTGCTCTGGGACTGATGGGATTTTTTTGCTCACAGTACCTTTTCCAAGCATTTTAACTGAAGATAGGAGCACAATTGTTTGAGATGAGGGTATGTCAAACTTGCAGATGTCTTGGAGGGAGACTTGCTCCTCAGAAGTGTCTGTTGTGTTACTCCTGCACTAGAAACACAGTCCCACCTTACTGAGATTAGAATTCCACTTGGATTTTACTCCTCCCACCCCAAATCTGAAAGAATGGGGCATGTTCTGCCTAATCTGACCCCTGGAAGGGCACCCTACCATGACACTGGCTTCACAGTTTGTTGATTTGTCTCGTGATTAGAAGCTTTGGCAGAGCTGAGAGCCCTCAGCAAAACAAGTAACACTTCTCACAGCACCAGTGAAACATTTGTGTCCAATCCGTAGTGTCTGCTCTCCATCTGCCAAAGTTCTCAAGGCACATTCCTCAAAAATACTGTTATCTTTACTCCATATTGACATGCACTTGTTCTGGTTTCCAGGAAAACATTGCTGCTCCAAAGGGGCATCGATGTTTGTGTGAAGCCACAGGACTTTGAGCAGAAATAGCTACATGCAGGCTGTGTCCAAATCACCATGAAAACCTCTGGCAACACTTTTTTTTGCAGAGATTTAGCCAAGAGATAAAGACAAGCAGCAATTAGCTCAGAGAGGTTAATGAAGGAAGTGCTCCCCGTGCAGCTGAATTCTACTTGACTTCATGACTTCATTGTCATGCACTGCTGATCTCCTTTGTACTTTCACCTGTCCACTCCTGCTTGAAGCTGAAGAGAGAATTTAGGCCAGGAGACAGTTAATTCTGACATTTAAACACCATCAGGGCAGGACTGGATCCCCCACCTCTGACCCAGGAGGCTGCAGATTCAGCTGTCATGAAACAGATGAACAATCTAAAACCTTTGAGGCTGCAGCATAAATCACTATTATTTTTTTGCTTACAGTATTAGCCAACTTAAGGGTGGGGTTCCTAAGAGGCTGTTTAAAATACTCACCCCCATATTTATGCATGTCCTTCTTTTCAGAAGCAATTTAATGGGGAAAAATACTCTTTAATCATGATTAGGGGCTGACTACTGGGATGGCCATGCCTGTTTGTTCCAAAGCAGATGTTCAGCAGTGCAATGGTTCATACATTCTGTTGACAATGGTAAGTTATTAGTGAAACATGGTAAGCAGAATTTAAAAACCCTTCCTGCAAGGTTGCCTAACTGTTGGAGTGGGTCAGCAAGCAAAGATCTGATGTGATGTGTGTTAACATCCCAGAACAATTTATCCTCTGCTGGGCCAAACCTCATTTCACTCACTCAGCTGAATGTAATTAGACCCCAAGCTTGTCCTAATTTCAGTCTCTGCAGAGAGGCCTTATCTTTCCTCAGCAAGAGGTGGCTGCTCTGAGATGCTGGCAGTGATCTGAGAGGAAAACTGCAAAGGGGCAACACCATCTGACACATTTAGACCAGGAGCTGCTAAGACAGCCTGATATGTACATTAAAATACAAACACAGCACCTGCTTTGAATTTCAGTCAACACCCCCCAGCAGAAAGTAGCAAGAACCCAGGAGCCACCCAGTGCAGGAGCTATTTTTAGATAAATGTTATACAATTTTCCCTCTAGCTCCGTGGATCAGAAACACATGCTGCAGCTACAGACCCATTACAGTTTAATCCTTCCTCAAACAAGGAGATGGTAAATCTTCAGATCCCAGTAACTTCAGGCTGCTCAAGGAGCAGGACACTGTTCCATTCTTTGCCATGGTTCAGGTGACACAACCTGACCCAGAGCAAGTTAAACTGCACATGGCTTTGGGAAAACAAGTTCACTGGATTTTTTCTGACCTTCTTAATAACGTTTTTGCTTTTGGGTAGAGGTGAATGACAGACTAGATCCAATTCCTATAAAAATTCCTATGTAAAAAATTCCTATGTATCTCTTCTACAATACCTGAAAGCCATATTTTAAAAAGCTGACTGACTCCTCATCAAAAAGAGCATCACAATGAAACAACAGGAATGACCTGCCCCAAACCCTTCAAGTCAGGGCCTGGAGAGTGAATACAAGCCACTTTCTTACGGGGAATCCTGTCTGCTTAATGGGATGCAAGATCCTTTAGAAGAAAATTTTTCCTTCAAGGTGCTGAACAGAGTGTGATTTCTATAATGAAATAGCCTGGGTTGCCCCACTAAAAAACAGGAAGTATGGAAGCCACTGACCTTGCTGCAGGAGGAGTGAGCAGCTGGCAGGGACAGGGATCTGTACGTCAGGAACAGCACTGACCTCGTAAGACTAAACACTTGTCACAAGATGGATTTGAGGTTAAAGCCCCACAGGAGTCCCTCGGAAAAAAGGCACAATTATCAGGTGCAAGACTAAAGGAAGACATTAATGACCTGTTTGTTCCCAGAGTTTCCTTGATGCAAGTGGCAATGTTCTCAGTAAGTGAAGTCTCCCAGCAGTTGGGACTGGCTGGGACAGCAGTCCAAGACCTGGGCTACGTCTGCACTCGTCATGGCCCAGCCAGCTGATGTGACTGGTGCCCAGGGGGTCCCAGGGGCTGTGTGTGCCTGCAATTCCCTGGGCAAAACAGGGAAATGCATTGTTCTTGTTGCTGTGAGGGGGGAGTTTAAAGAACTCTGCTCAGCCACGGGACAGTTTGGGGCTCTTTAATCGTTAGTTATACCCAACGCACACCGGACAATTGACACGTGCAGCAACACATCCCTGCACTTGAGTCACAGCACAGCCCTCACCAGGACCAGAAAAACAGCCTGCTGCCAAAGGGAGAGGGCTTCAGCTCCCCTTCAATGGGGGGGTTTGGCTCTGGCCTGGCTCTAGAGTGATAGGGATTCTCAGGCAAAGGACGGTCTGTCTTCACTTTTGTAACCTGGAAAGAAACACAAAGAAGTGATACAAATTCTCACAGCATTTACCAGAAAAGCCACACTGAGTCAGAACTTAAGAGAAGAACTCCCAAGAAGTACCAAACAGCACTAAGGACACATTGTTCAGCTGATGAGAGTTCCTGTGTACTTCTAGATAATGGAGGGGACAGGCAATTGACTCAAAGCTACAGAGCAGCTGCACATGACTGTGAGCTTCACTCCTAAAGGAAAAGTCTCTGCAGCAGGAAAAGCAAAGAGAAGAGTGTCACTGCCTAAGAAAAGCACAAATCTTCTAGGAAAGCAACCCTGGAAAATGCTGACAGTCATGACTTCTATTAGTCCACAAACTTCCAGTGTTGAGTTCACAAATCACCGTCAGGCCAGGAGAAGTTGGAGACCCGGTGTGGACAAAACATCCCTACGGAGGGAGAGAAGGCTGAGGCTACCTGAGCACAGAGGTGTGCAGTTACCTTGGAGAGCTCTCCCAGGTCAGGTCTCACCCAGCCCAGCTTGTCCAGCACGCAGTTGTCAAAGGCTGCCTGTTGCTTCCTGCAGCGCCGCAGCTCCAGCAGGTTGGTGTAGTCGATGCACGTCCAGTACTCGGTGAAGGGCTCTGCACAGTGGGTCTTGATCTTCCTGCAGAGGCCACACACAACATCCTCAGCAACTGCCACAGCTCTAGGGCTCTTCTCCCTTACTCAAACCTCGCTCTGTGATAAGGTGTTTCTTGCAGTTCCAAGTTCTCATTTAAATCTTCAGAGATGTCAGTACTTAAGGTAATAAACAGTGCTCAGAATCATGGAATGGATTGGGTTGGAAAAGACCTCTGAGATCATCAAGTCCAACCCTTGGTCCAACCCCAGTCCCTTTACCAGATCATGGCACTTGGTACAAATACCTGTAAAAACTGCCATTGTAGCTACAACTACTGACAGCAATGACTTCACTGAGATGTGGAGGGAATTCTGGCTGGGCAGGTGTTCACAGCTCCTCCACAGTAGATCCTTGTTCTGCCAAATAACTCAGCTGCATTATACAGTGCTCTAATGCTTTCAGATTATTTTGGTATCTTAGCATCAAAAAGCCACATTTAGAACACAGGTTTCTGATTACCAGCTGCAAGACTGGAGGTGGGGATGCTTTGAGCTAATTAAATGAGGTGCTTTACTAGCAATACTGGCCCACACCTTGGATCTACACCTTTGGTCACAAGAGGCAGATGGTGCATCTGCTCAAGCTCTCACAGCAGTTCACCTGTGGAACAGGGACACAGACAACACAAAGCTCAGGCTGGATTACTGGATTTCAGAACACAGCTGCAAGGAGCAGCAGCAGCAACCTCCCCCCACTGCCCTGCCACCCCAACAACAGCCCAAGCCACTTGCCCTGGAACAGAAGCCACGGAGTTTCACATGAAAGGATATCTTCATGGACAAATAAGCAAGACAAACCAAGAGGCCTGTATCCCCAGAAGATAAAATTTAAGAAGCAAAAATAAAGGCTCTGAAGGCTGTGAGAGGAGTGGTATTTATAATTAGAATCACAGAATGCTTTGGGTTATTGACCTTAAAGCCCATCCAGTCCCACAGGCAGAGGGACACCTCTCACTATCCCAGGTTGTTCCAAGCCCTGTCCAACCTGGCCTTGGACACTTCTAGGGCTGGGGCAGCCACAGCTTCTCTGGGCAGCCTGTGCCAGGGCCTGCCCACCCTCACAGGGAAGTTTCTCCCCATTATGCCACCTAACCCTGCCCTGTGGCCTGTGTCCTGTCCCCACCCTTGTCACAGGTGCCTCTGCAGCATTCCTGGAGCCCCTTTAGGCAGCGAAAGGCCGCAGTAAGGTCACCCTGGAGCCTGCTGTTCCACAGGCCACGCACCCGCAGCGCTGCCAGGCTGTGTCAGCCCAGCGGGGCTCCCGCCGGGCCCAGTGCCCGCTGCAGGCCCAGCCAGGCCCGGGTGTGCCAGGCCGGCCCCGCTCACCTGAAGAAGTCGAGCGCGCACTGGTTCACCTGCCGGCCCTCCTGGAGGCACTTGCGCGGGTCCTTCTCCTCCCAGCGGCACAGCATGAACTCCTTGTTGGGCCGGTCGCACTGCGAGCCGTAGTGGTGCGCCGCGGCCTTCAGCACGGCCGAGCTGACGGCCACCTGCGGCGAGGGCAGAGCGGCGGTGAGGGCAGGGAGGGCGGGCAGGGGTGGAGTGCGGGCAGGGGGGACAAGCGACACACTCACCTCCTGCACATCGAGCTCCTCCAGCGAGGGGACCCGCACGGTGCCGGGCATGGCGCGTCTCCTTGAGCGCCCTCAGCGCCCCCGCCCAACGCGCATGCGCCAACGGGGGCGCGGCGGGGCGGGGCCTCGCGCGGCAGGGGCGGGGCGCTGTTGCCATGGTGACCGCNTGGATCGGTGGGGACAGGTGGGGACAGGTGGGCAGGGAGGAGCGATGGGGACAGGTGGGGACAGGTGGGCAGGGGGAGCCGCGGGCTATCCCCCTGGCATCCCGTCCGCTCCAGGATGGAGGGGCATGGCTTCTACCAGCTGCCGACGGGCACGGAGTACCGCGGGGCGCTGTGGGACGGGATGTTCCACGGCGAGGGAGAGCTGCTGTTCCCCGATGGCAGCAAGTACCGCGCGCTGTGGCACCGCGGGGTCCCCACGCAGGTACCCGGGGCTGGGGGGCTGCACCCGAGAGGGCTCCGCTGCCTCCGCGGGGCAGGGATTGAGGTACAATCCGAGGATTTTGGAGCCGAGCCCGATTTTTGGCCCCCTCGGGTTGCGGAGAGGCACCTGGGCACCCCACGATGCAGTTCCTGCACTCCAAACCCCAGCCCAGCCCTGCCGGGGCTCTGCCCGAGCACCCTGGCCCTGCAGTTCCCTCCATCCATCATCTTTATTAACATGTTTTGCAGGGGAAATTAATTTTCGCAGATGGTCTGGAATATGAAGAGAAGGAATGGCATTACTGTGATGGCTACGACAGAAGATTTTACTCAGAAATCCGTTCTGGTTTCNAGGACACGGCGGGACAGCGGGACACGGGAGGATACAGGGGGACACGGCAGACACCGAGGGACATGTGGGATACAGGGGGACACCGGGGGACACAAGGGGACACTGGGGATACAGGGGTGGATCGGTGGAGACAGGTGGGCACGGGAGGGATCGATGGGGACAGGTGGGCAGAGGTGGATCTGTGGGGACAGGTGGGGACAGGTGGGCAGAGGTGGATCGGTGGGGACAGGTGGGGACAGGTGGGCAGGGAGGAGCGATGGGGACAGGTGGGGACAGGTGGGCAGGGGGAGCCGCGGGCTATCCCCCTGGCATCCCGTCCGCTCCAGGATGGAGGGGCATGGCTTCTACCAGCTGCCGACGGGCACGGAGTACCGCGGGGCGCTGTGGGACGGGATGTTCCACGGCGAGGGAGAGCTGCTGTTCCCCGATGGCAGCAAGTACCGCGCGCTGTGGCACCGCGGGGTCCCCACGCAGGTACCCGGGGCTGGGGGGCTGCACCCGAGAGGGCTCCGCTGCCTCCGCGGGGCAGGGATTGAGGTACAATCCGAGGATTTTGGAGCCGAGCCCGATTTTTGGCCCCCTCGGGTTGCGGAGAGGCACCTGGGCACCCCACGATGCAGTTCCTGCACTCCAAACCCCAGCCCAGCCCTGCCGGGGCTCTGCCCGAGCACCCTGGCCCTGCAGTTCCCTCCATCCATCATCTTTATTAACATGTTTTGCAGGGGAAATTAATTTTCGCAGATGGTCTGGAATATGAAGAGAAGGAATGGCATTACTGTGATGGCTACGACAGAAGATTTTACTCAGAAATCCGTTCTGGTTTCAAACCACCAGGTACTACATTGTGGTTTGAGAGTCTGGAAGGAATTAAAGTAACAACTTTGCCTAAGAAAGATTAATTCAGCTACACGAGTAACATGGAGCAGAAGGCTCTGGGTAATCTCATGCAGCCCTAGGATGCTGCCAGCAGAATGTGGACAGCCCCCAGCAGGGGCTCCTGCAGTCAGACACAGCACAGGGCTTGGTTACCTCCTGCTTTCCACACCCTGCTTAGCCCTGTTCCCCATGTCACCCTCCCTGCATCAGCACTGGGCTTTTAATGCAGAAAAGTTGAGCAAAAGCCATTTTTTACACCCAGGACATCAAATGAAGTTTTAAGCATCTGCCTCGTGTAGCTTTTTAGTACCTACCAAAACAGAGGGGTTTGTCCAGTCTATATTTTTGCTGCAGGTTTTTATAATGTTATTGTCTGTGGTCAAAAGGTGGAAAGATTTGTAGGAAAGCAAGTGAGTAATATCTGTAATGTAATACACACAATACTCTATACATGGAATATTTTAGTGATGACATGAAGTTCTGTGAGGCCAGCGAGTCTCTCCTGGCCCCTTTTTGGATTTTAGGGTTGTATTTGTAATGTCAGCTTGGTGGGCTGAATCACAGGACTGTGAAGGAGGAAATCAAAGTGACAGCTTCTTATCACACACTTCTTGTGTGTGCATTTCCCCATTTTCATTATTTCCATCTGCAAAATTGGAAAAATGTTTACAAAATTTCTTGTAAAATAATTTCATTGTTTTTATAGCAAAAGCCATGGAGATGTAGTTGTTAGTTGTCTTGATCAAAGGCACAAATTTGAAAAAAAAAAAAAAACAAAACAGAAAAAACCCTCCAAAACCCAAAATCAACTCTTTTTTTTTTCCCTTCAGGCATTCCTCAGCTCACAAATGTGGATCCTCCCAAAACAATCCCAGAAGGTTGTTACGATTGTGGTGATGGATTCTATAATCCTGAGACCAGCGTTGTTGTTGACTACAAGTTCAGATTTCTGAGAAATGCAGGTATGATTAAACTTCTTTTGCAAGGTAAACTGAGTTTATTTGTCCTGTCTTCTGGGATTAATGCTAAAACATAAGCAGCTCCACGATTTGGTTCTCTTATTACTGAGCTAATATATCTTTTACTTATTTATTTTATCAGTGATTTATGTATCCCCAGAGTTGTACAAATCATATTTTGCAAAATTACAGTGAAGTATTTCCCAAGCAGATATGGATAAATGTATTTTATTACCATTTGGTGTGTTAATCTCTCTTCAGTCTCTTCTATCATGATCTCAAGCCAGGGAGTGGTTGTGAGGGGCACATCATTGATCCTGAGAGCTGAAAATCTCCTTGTTGTGACCCAGCAAAGTGCTCAAGCTGGTGCTTATCTCTCCATGTGGAAGAGTCCAGTTCATTGAATGAATCTTGGTCTTACCTTGCTGAACACAAAACTTTCCCCTTGGAGAGCTGTGCTTTGAGTAGAGTCTGGCAAATTCTGGCTCTCCTGGGTAACTCCCCAAATTAATAAGCCTTGGGGAAAATTCGGTCTCATCAAGCCAAAAGAGAAACTTTTCAAATTAAAAAACCCCACAGTTAATGCTGGGATAACTCAAAAAATGTAATCTGACCTGAAAAAAAACCCACTTTTTGTTCTGGCTGTTTAACCTTTGTGATTAACACCTTTTTAAAATGAAAGTGATTTCTGAAAGCAACCACCCACCTCGCTTTTTTTCTTTTCTTTTTTTCCCCCCAAATGTCCAAATTGCAAAACCTGTTTTTTCACAACCAGAACATTTAATTTTCAGTGTGCCACAGTTTAACAGTTTTGTTGCTTGGAAACTCCATTTTTCAGCAAATTTACTATTTGTTGAAAAAAAAAAATTCTGCCCTGCTCTACTTTCAAGAGCTTTTGTAAGTGTGTGATATTGGAGGAGGGAAGTGAGGGGGGGCAAATGAATTGGAGATACCATCTGCTATAAAATATACCCTATGATACATGGCCTGTTTTATAAACCTTGAATAAAAACCGATCCAGATTATTACAAATGGCATTGATCCAAAATACTGGAATGCAGTGGGCCTACTGATGAGGAAGATAAGCAACATGCTTTCCAAAAACACAGGAACCTACACAGATTAGTACAGGAGGGAACGCCTTGGAATTCAATTTATTGTTTTTTAATCTGTTCTTTGAACCCATTGTCCTTCATGACATTTATCTCAAACCCTACGAGTTGTATCAATCAATATTGGCCCAGCAGCCCAGCACAGCGTGGGGCCTGACAGTGCAGGAGATGGGCTTTGTGTGGCCCTCCCAGGCAGAGCCTGCACACAAAGTTGGAGTTGTTGATGTGAGTGTGAAGGAGGAATGTGTCATGTAGGCCAGACCCTTCCTCTCAAGAACATGAACACAATTGAAACACCCGGCACTTGTTCAACATCAGAGGAACTCTTCCTGCCCCAGGAGAGATGATTCAGGGCACAAGGCCACTGAAGTAAAGACAAAAAAGAATAATAATAAAAAAAAAACCAGCTGTAAGCAGAAGAAACTGAGGAAGAGGCTGAGATGACAGGGAACAGATCCAGAACTACTCCATTATAGGTTGGGCAGGAAGGAGCAGGAAAACCTCCAGGCTTCCAGCCAAGTCTTGAAAGCATCAAAAGCAGATGGTAGGAAGCATTCAGGAAGTTCTTACAACAGCTTGACAGGTTTACCAAAATGACAGTGTCTTCCTCAGCCCTGGCCACGGGCTCACAGAACGCTCCAGTCCTCACCTTTCACCCTTATTATGAAGCAATTCCTGATTGTTTCTCGGCTGTTTGTGGAGGAGGGTGAGGGATCCTTGGCACTGCCCTGCCTGCAGCCTGGCAGCACCCAGCTCTGCTCCAGAGAAGGAGAGAACAGGCAGCACTGGAACCCCCTGAGTTTGCACTGCACACTCCCCTGAGCAGTTTGGCAACTCTGCATTCCGTGCCTGGAGCTCTGAGCCTCATTTACCCCAAGAGCTCTCCCTGCTCAGGCAGAGCAAAGGCCCATCCTGCAAACATAATCAGGGCCAGGAACGAACTGACAGCAGCACTTTGGTTGTAGGTTTTTATCTAGCAAAGCCTTCCAAATGCTCATTACAGCCTTGCAGTCATTACCCCATCCCTAAACCTCTGTTTCCTCGGGGATGCTCAGGTTTCTCTTGGTTCTCCATGTGTTCCTCAAGCTCTTCTTTCTTCCAGTTTTGTGAAGTGCACGAAATGGAGCACATAAATAAGAATGGGAATGCTCATTTGTAAGGAGATACCCTGTTTATTTTGAATAGATACTGGGGCCAGACTCCTGTTTCACTAAGAGTATCCCTTTTTTCCTTTTCCACAGAAACAGGACTCGGCACTTTTGTAACAAGTGGTCGATAGAAAGATGGGAAGATTTCCCAATTTCTCAGTGAAAAGTAGAAACTACAAGATGTTATTTTTGATGCAAAGCAGGGAAGAGGGCTGTGACAGTCAGGTTTTAGGACCCTCAAACATCAGAGAAGCCCTTGGCTTTCAAAGAGAAAACACCATCAAAAATAGGAATTTCTTTTATTCTGAGATAGAAGACATTTCAGGAGATTGGCTGGGTCACCTGTCTTGATGAACAGCAAAGATATTTCTGATGAAAATGGTCTTGTTTCTCCTGTGGCTCTCCCAGGGATGGGTTAAATAATATAATATATGTTTTTCCTCTTTTCAATATGAGAGTATTTGTGCTACTACATTCATATTCCATCTTCAGGTTTAGTTGGTATATGTTGGATGTATAGGGAAGCTTCCTATACTACAATTAATATTACCTGAATATATTTGCAGCTCTTCCTATAACATCAAGAGCAGGAAGACACAAAATCTGCCTTTACTCTCAGAGCTCAGTCAGGGAACTGAATTAAGAGCAAGATTAGGCCCAGAAAAGCAGGACAAGTGTCTTAGAAAGAGGAGGGGGCTTGGTGTTGCTGCAGTCCCAAACCAGCCAGCAATCAGCATTTCTACAAGCCTGAAAGTCTTGTGAAAAGCAGCAGGAAAGATCCTGCTGCTCCAGGAATCATTATGAGCTGAAAAGGTCAAGATTCAAGAACGTTATTTTCTTCCAGTTTAGAGAAGTCTGGGGTTAGAACGTGTGGGGTTCCTTGGCTGGGAGGCTGTCCTGGCTCCCCAGGCAAGGGGCAAAGCCACTTGAATTCTATCCTTAGTAATCACAGGCTCACAGTTTGCTCACATTATTACCTCGGGATGGAGGTTCTCATGCTTGGTCTGAAAGAATTTGGAAGGAAGATTTTTTTTGGACAGTCAGCAGCAATGTGTTCATCCACTTCAGGTTTATCCAAGTATGCAAATCCATGAGAGAAATCTCCCACATTTTGGCTGCTTTTTTGCCCTACAACTCAGATCTGACTTGCACCAAGCGCCTTTTGGGAAATGCAGACTTTGATTGCCTGAAAAATGTAGTTGAGAAACAGCCATAACCACCCAATAATTGCTCGGGGTAATATTTCTGTACCTACCCTCCTGCACCCCAAGCACATGCAGATGTTTGCGTGCTCTTTCTCACAAACTACTGCAGAATTGGGTGTGGGATGAGGACCTGGCAATTTTTCAGGCCTGGAGTATTTCTGGAAAATAGACAGTGAGTTTAACTTGCAGTTGACTGTGGTGCAGGAGAGGAGATTGACTGCACTGAGGGCTCAGCTCGGAGCTTTAGTCCTGCTCTTTATCCCTGCTCTGCTTTGGAACTGCCCCTTCTGCTGCTGCAGGGACGGGATGGAGGGGCTGATCCTGATCCCAGGGTGGGAATGGAGGGGCTGATCCTGATCCCAGGGTGGGAAACGGAGGGGCTAATCCTGATCCCAGGGTGGGAAATGGAGGGGCTGATCCTGATCCCAGGGTGGGAATGGAGGGGCTGATCCTGATCTCAGGGAGGGGAATGGAGGGGCTGATCCTGATCTCAGGGAGGGGAATGGAGGGGCTGATCCCAGGGAGGGGATGGAGGGGCTGATCCCAGGGATGGGATGGAGGGGTTGATCCCAAGGAGTGGGTGAAGGTGCTGATTCCAGGGCTGTGATGAAGGGGCTGATTCCAGAGAGAGATGGAGGGGCTGATCCCAGGCTGGTCCCAGGAGGGGATAAAGGGATTGATCCCAGGCTGGTCCCAGGAGGGGATGGAGGGGCTGATCCCAGGTTGGTCCCAGTAGGGGATGGAGGGGCTGATCCCAGGCTGGTCCCTCATCAATGCCTAAGAATGCGGAGTTCTTCTGGCAGATGCCCTGAGGATGGAGGGAAAGCCCCAGCAATACACACACAGAGAATGTAGTATTTTTGTTCCAATGAATTTAGCTTCCCATAGATTTAAATGTCTACTTATAACGCAGGACCATTTAATCTTTTGTACATTTGTTTCTTTTTTATTTGACTTAAGATACTGAATTTAGATGAGGTTTGGTTCCTACATATTGAAACTCTTAAAAGCTCTTCAAATAATTGTTCTTTGGATACTTGTTAAGCTAAAGAAATCAGTTTTGATCGGCAGTAAAAGTTCATGCTATTTTAAGTGCAATGCTATAGCTATTTTCTGTTGTATATTTAATCATTTTGAATTATATGTCATGTAAAAGATTTTAGCTCTGGGGCATTTGCCAGATGGCTGATTCTGCATTTCACACAACAAAAGAAATAATGTTTGTGTAAAGCTCTTAAAAATAGTTGGTAATCAGTATATTCTACAACGAATAGGATCCAGACCTGTTTGGGAAAAAAGCCCCAGCTTTTGCAGAAATTAATTTAGAGGATTTGGTCTCTACCTCTGGGCTCTGAACAAAACAAATCGTGTCTATTGTTTGCTGATTTTGTAACATTTAACAAGTTAACTGGGTTGTAAATTTTACTCATTTTTATGTTAAATGCCGTTTATTGCAATCCATTGATCTTTTTCTCTTTACTTTGGCTGACAAACTTATTTCTGAAAGCAGGGTTTGTAAAGCAGAGAGCCAACACTGCTCTCCATTTACACAAGCAAAGCATCTGAAAGAGAGTAGCCCTTTGCTTTTCTTGCAACAGCTGGAGTGCTTGTCCTTTTTACTGTTAATTCCTTTCTCTGGCCTCTCTGCTTCCTATTCCTCAGAAATGCCTCTGCAAAACCCATCTCCTCTCTCTGCCATGGCACTCAGCTGCTTCCCTCTGCCCACAAAGCTCTGCACAACTCCCCACAAATTCACCTTCTGGTCTTGTCTCCTCCACCTCCCATGTACTTTTGTCTCTTGCATTTAATGCCAGGACAGTTTTTTGGCCATATTCACATGATTCCAGTGTTGGGGTGTTTCCTCCCCACATTCGCTGCTTCTGTGATGGGCAGATGATTCAAAAAGTATTACATTAAGCAGCAGGTCAGAAATTGGATTATAACTCTTTGATTTGGATCTTCAAGTGATACTTATCTACCTTTTCCTGGGTTTTAGCAAGATAGGTTTGGTCCTGATGTGAGAGCTCTGGACCTAAATAATCCCCAATGATCAAATAAATTAGTTTAGGAGCCAAATCTTAGAAGGGAGAGAGACCAAACCTTAGCAAGTATCAAACTGGGAGTGCTGAGGGGCAAAGCAAAGAAGGAGCAGTGAAGTGAAAATGGCTGAGGGAAATTGAGTCTACCCCACTTCAAATGAACATCCCACACTCCTACAAGCAGTTGGGCTTTTTCTTACCTTTTTTTCTTACTCTACTCTAAACACTTTTTTGAAATGTTGGGCCAATTCTCCTACCCATCATATGCTCCTTTCATATCTTTTTATATATGGAAATGTGTTAAGATCAGGCACATTTTGAATGCAAAATTCACACTTGTGTCTCTCTCAGTGTCAAAGTCTGCTCAGGTGGCAGACACAGATCCTTGGAGACCTCTCATCTGAGTAACCAAGAATATTTTTAGATCAAATTTGGCTTACATGTTTTAGTCCCAAACATCCTCTATTCAGCAAAATAGATTTTGAACCAACATGATTAGTATTCCAGCCTGCAGCCAGCAATGATAATATCAACATATGCATCATGGTGTGAGTTACTGCAGTGATTTCAGGAGCTGGAGCTTTTGCACATATATTGTTCCTTGCGGTTTCCTGGTCTTATCTTTCTGAAAACTGTGGAAGTTTCAGTTCCAGAGAGTGGCATGCCAAAAATAACACCTTTGTTTGGGTGCTAACCATCCCATTGAGGATCCATGAAATAGGTTACACACAACTCCTACAGGCACTTACATTCAGCTATACCGTCCGTGTGAAAACAAGTTTTACAAGAGGTGGAAAGTTCATTTGGGGGCCATTTTGGGATGACAGTAATTAAAAGTAAATGGAAGGGTGAGAATCTGTGGGTGGAAGCAAAGGTTAATTGAAAACGTATTTTCCATTTTCTTGCCAGCCTTGATGTTGTTGGGGTCGGGTGCAGTGAGGGAAGGGGTGGAAATGGCAGGGGTGTGCCAGGCAGAGTCCAGGGCTGAGATCCTGTCACATGTGGCTGGAATTGTGCAGTGGAAGAACATGATAAACTGCACCGCGGGTGTTGGGAGGAGTCAGGGATGGGAAAGAATTCCACGGCAGTGCTGTGGCCAAGGGCTGCAGTGCTGGGCCCTCTGCAGACAGGAGGCAGCTCAGCCCCGGGGCGAGGATGGGCTGCTGCAAACAGCCCCAGAGCAGGGNTGGAGAGCTGCTGTGCCCCAGGGTGGTGCTCACACAGGGCATGGAGAGCTGCTGTGCCCCAGGGTGGTGCTCACACAGGGCATGGAGAGCTGCTGTGCCCCAGGGTGGTGCTCACACAGGGCATGGAGAGCTGCTGTGCCCCAGGGTGGTGCTCACACAGGGCATGGAGAGCTGCTGTGCCCCAGGGTGGTGCTCACACAGGGCATGGAGAGCTGCTGTGCCCCAGGGTGGTGCTCACACAGGGCATGGAGAGCTGCTGTGCCCCAGGGTGGTGCTCACACAGGGCATGGAGAGCTGCTGTGCCCCAGGGTGGTGCTCACACAGGGCATGGAGAGCTGCTGTGCCCCAGGGTGGTGCTCACACAGGGCATGGAGAGCTGCTGTGCCCCAGGGTGGTGCTCACACAGGGCATGGAGAGCTGCTGTGCCCCAGGGTGGTGCTCACACAGGGCATGGAGAGCTGCTGTGCCCCAGGGTGGTGCTCACACAAGGCAGGGAGAGCTGCTGTGCCCCAGGGTGGTGCTCACACAGGGCTCACACAGGGCAGGGAGAGCTGCTGTGCCCCGGGGTGGTGCTCAGCCTGCCTGGCAGGGCTCACACAGGGGCAAGGACTCCCCTCCTTGTCACACGAGCTTTACCAGAAGCAGAAGCAAAGGAAGGGATGATGCCCATTCACGTCTGGACCCAGCTGGCCCTTGGGCAGGGAGGGAGGATGGACCTGAATTTTGGAGTGCCCTGGGCACTGCATCAGGACTCCAGAGTAGACTCAGCCTTTAGAACACCACCAGGAAAACACACAGCTACAAACACCTAACACAGACAAGGTCCTGAGGTGACCCACGGAGCTTTTTGGCTTTGTAAGCCACTGAATATTGTAATTTCAATGCAGTTCAGCTCCCAGGTGGTTCCCTGGGTTAGGAGGGCAAATCCAGGAGCCTGCAGGACAAACTGCCTGTGCTGTCTCTGCTCTGCACCATGACAAAGTCCTCAAAGGTCTCTCACAGCTGAGGTTTCCATAAGCCACACAGAAATGGGATAGCTGGAAGCAAATAATCCTAAACTTTGCAATATGCATTTAATATAGCAAGATTAAACACACCTCAATTACAGTGTGTTTCCAAGCCATCCCTTGGAAGCACCCTGAAGCAAGGCCACCCTGAGTTCTCAGCTGTTTCCAATCCCAGCTGAGAGATAAATCTGCAGTGTGCTAGCTGGGAAAGTCTCTTCTGCCACTCCTTTTAGACTGATCATTGAAAATTAGGCAAGTGGTTTCATTTTGGAGCGATGCTGAGCAGAAATCCACTGGTTTGAGTGAGCTGCAGTTGGAGCTCCCTTGGAATGCACCTGACAGGGGGTTTGACAGACCCCTCTGGGCTTGGCTGGCATTTGGAGTTCCCCCAAAGCCAGGCAAGACAAGGGGGAATCTTGCCATGCAGTATTGGTTGAGAAGAACTAATTTTGAAAGGGGCTGCTGGCAGGAACACGTTACAACCAACAGCTTTGCTGGGTCTCATTTGCCTAACGAGGCTCTCCCCAAAGGGCCCTGGTGACTGTGCAGAGGGAACAGATCAGGAGCCTTTGCCCCCTGGTTAATCACCTCCTGAGCAAGAGGCTGTTTCAGGGCATCAGTTGTGCAGGTGCCCACCAGGGCTGGCTCCACGTGCCTCTGCCTGCTTAATGAAAATGGCCTGATTAATCACAAAAATAAAAGAGAAGCTGTCCCAGTGAGGGCTGGCTGAGGAGCTCACCCACAATATTCAAAATATGTTTAGGATGTGCTGGAAATTGATCTTATTTTTGATTGAGGCACAAGGAAATAATTCAGGAGAATCAATCAATACATACATATATTCCAACAGCTCATCCATTACAATCTCTTGCTGTCTCAGTTTCAAGATTTCAATAATATGTCATGATAATGATCATTGCATTTCACTGACTTTGGAAGAAAACACTGGCTAACATTTACTGACTGCACAGGGATGCACGAGATTGTAACGAAATGCTCAGACAAAGCTTTTTTTCCTTTACCTTCAAACATCAACATGGTCCTGGTTCAGCAAAGTCTGTTCCATCATGTTTATTCTACTGAGGAAAATCTAAAAAAATGGATAAACTTTTAAAGATAAATATGCCAACCCAAAATTCAGCACACCACATGACGAACCCCATACCACCTAATTGTGCACAGGGTGATAATTTACCACTGATTAAAGAGTTTGTATTTTTTTCAAATCTTTTTTAAAAGGAAAATTACTTCTGAAGGTGAAGATGTGCTCAGACAATCATATTAACATATTCAAACAATTGCAATTTGCAAAATAGTAATTACAACTCACTATCCGGTAGCATTAATCAAACTTCAAGGTTTAATTCCATTTTAAATATTGATGAAATGTGATTCTCCAATCTAACCCTGGTGTTGCAGGGTTATGGAAGCAGCCAGTGACAGAAAAAGAGGAACGTGTAGTTAACAAGCAGCTGCCACAAAGAAGGATCGGCATCTGTGATTTAAATTGTTAGCTGCACAGTCAGGTAGAGTGTAAAAAGGGTAGTCAAGAGGCTGTTAAGTCCATTGCTGCCAATTACTAACAATCAGGGAGGAGCTTTAAGACTTGTTCAGTACAATAAACCCAGTTTGTCTTGTTTCAGGGGTTACTACTGAAGAGGTTGCAGCTGCACTGATTCAAATAGCCCTAAAACTACAGTAATTATCAACCAGTCTTCTTTAGTGTAGCAAAAGTATGTTTTACCATAGCTTAACTCTTTACATTCTAATATTTCCCTGCCTTCTCTGCCATAGCCAGAGCCATTCTCATCTCTGGGGCTGTGGTTCTGCTCGCTGGGCTGCACCAAGTCCTGCATTTCCCCCTCCCTACAGTTGTACAGGACACTGGGTTGGATGGCAGGTCCAGGGATTTACCTCATCCAGAGTCATTGCATCTATTTTTCCTTTCCATGCACAAAGTTGAAATTCACTCACTCATGGGGTTTTACACCTGATTAAACTCCGTGCGAGTTAAGCAGGGCTTATAAACACGTGTTTGATTTGCATGGGCTCAGATCCCTCATGACCAGAGACGGTGGGGATAGTGCTGGGGAGGCGAAAATCCTCAGAGCTCTTTGCCTTGGGTGCTTTGCTCGGGGACCAGGGAACCCCAGAGTGCAGGAGGAAACAACCTGGGGCAACCCTGAGGGGTGAAACCGAGTTCCATGTGCATTCCTTTGTGCTCCTCCACTGCTGCCCAGCTGAGTAAGCACCGTCAGTGGCTCAGAGAGAGTCAGGCTGGTTATTCCCAGTGCCCAGGTGAGCCACACACACCTGTACCCAGGTGCCAACTAAACACTGCTGATGTAGAGCCTGGGTAAGTTTTGCTTATTCCTTCACCACAGAAGAAAAAGTTTTGTTTTCGTGCCATTATTACAAGCTCAGATAAACTGGTTTTTCAGTTAAGGCAATTCCAGCTAAAATGCCAGAGCCACCCAGGCTGGACAATGTCTGTCACAGCCGGGGCTCACGTGACCACGTCTGGAACACCTCGTGCATAGAACAAAAGCCTGCACATTGATTATGGCTTGGATGATGTTTTTAAGGAAGCTTAAGGAGCACATTTGCATTCCTGTTGCAGCCCTCGGTGGAATCTGCCTCTAAGGATTGCCTGGTGTTTAGGCAAGATTCAGTGCTCATCTCTCTAATTTCCCTTTTAGCATATTTTTTCCCCATCTGTTTTCTCCCAGTTTATACCCGAATAAGGAATGTGCCATTAACAGGGGATTTTGTTATGGACCTCTGGATTCATAAGGAATAAAGGAGAGCTCAGTGAAACACAGAAAGAGCTGAACACAGCTATTCTATTCACATTATGACCATTTTCCAGTCATTAAGGCAAGCCTGTGGGAACAATGGCAGCACAAGTGTGTCCCCAGCCCGTCCCCAGCCCTGGGGTGCTGCTCCAGGGTGGGCACTGCCCACCAGAGCCCAGCTTGGCCAGCAGTGACCCTGAGTGGGGAGCCAGGAGAGGGGCAGCAGCACCCCAGCACTTTGCCTGGCCCCCCTGGCTGTGCAGAGAGCAAACCGGGGAGCAGCTCTGGGGGAAACCTCTGCCAGCCACTGCCCTTTCTCGTTAGTGCCCATCAGGAGTGGCAGAGGAGTGCTGGTGACAGGCAGGAGCCAACACCTTGGCATGAGCATTCCTGCTCGTACCAGATGCCAACAGGGCAGTCTGTGGGCAGCACCTTGGGAGCAGTGAACGCCTGTGCCCGACTCACTCAGCCAGGAAGGAGTAAAAGAGAAGGGTAGCATGAAAAAAAAAAAAGGAATTTAAAAAGAAAAGACAAAGCTGACTTGATTCCAACCTCTCCACGATCAATAAGATTAACCCCCGAGCTTGATGACTCCTGCAACAAACAATGTCACATTCCCTTCTGGGAACTTCACTGCTTAGATTAACACAACTTCTTAGACTAACACAACACAGCTGATTATTTAGTCAGTTCATTCCCAGCACTTTCATACCTTTTGCATTTCAAACGCTCCCCTGCTGCTTTAACTTAAAGTACAACTCCAGAGTCAAAAGGCCTCCCTGAAAATTTGCCTCCCTACAAGGGCCTCTTTCTCCATCTTTCCTGACCCACCCAAACAGGACACTCAGAGTGTGAATAAACAGGACTGTGCCCGACACCGAGGGACAGTCACAGCACTGGGCACGGCCCCTCAGCTCCATCCTCATCCCATCATCTATTCCTTCTTAAAATTTCTGCTCAGGAGGGTCAGAAACACCCGTCACAAGCACCTAAATATGAATTTGTTAAGAGCAGTAACTCAAGGAGCACCTCGAATATATTTCACTTATACAAAAATAAATACAGATATTGTTTCAAGTAATACTTTGATTTTTTTCAAGGCTCTTTGAAGTTTGGTTTTCCTGGTTTACTACATAGATCTCCTTTCCCCTACATAAACACAAAAGAAAAGGCTGCAGAACAGTTTCTGGAGACAAGACTGTTTAAATCCCTGGAATTAAGAAGCCACAACTTAACATTCATCAAGCTATTTTTTTGTAATCATACACAAAATTTCGATTCCAACTTTGCTGGGCAGTTATTTTTTCCTGCATTGTCTTTGCCTTTATTTTCTTTCCACACTGTCATTATGCTCTCAGAATAAATACGACAGACATGAATACTAACAAGGGACACAGAAGATGGTCTAAAATACATCTCTCAGCCACTACCCCAGTTTATGGGTACCTGCCACAACACACATCTCAAAACCAGCATGGAAACAGGAGCTGCAAGGCAAAAACCTGGGGGTTTACTGCACATTTTTCTTTACCTTCATTTGTCATAAACTGACAAGCAACACAGGCAGAGTATTTAAAAATGTCTCCTTTCACTTCTGACACTTCCAGCCTTTCTCCCACATGTTTTGCCCAAAAGCCAAAATATAAAATCCATACATGTAAATCTTACAGTTCACCCAAGCTGAGCTTCTCAAACAGGAAAATAACCAGCCCTTGCCACAGCCCCAGCACCTCCTGCTCGACAAATTCCCACCCAACACCACACGATTTTTCAAACAAGCAAAAAACCCCCCGTGTTCTAAGAGATGGCAACGGCTAAAAATGGATTTATTTCTGAAAGGAAAGCTCAGTGGTCTGAGCTGGACCCTGGAGATGCAGAGCAGCCCCAGCACGGGGATGTTTTGTGTTCCCTTTCTCTCCCTTTCAGACAACGATGAGCACGAGTGGATCCTCCGGACCTGCCGCAAAGCTGGGGCTGGGAGAGGGGAGCACACCCCAAACCAGGAACCAGCTCCTGCCAGACAATAATACTCCAGCAAAGAGGTAACCTGAGCCACAGTACATGCAATTTGTCCTCCTGGATGCGTCTCACCCTTTCCCTCGACAGGAATATAATCTTTCTGTCATCTTTGTCAGCACAAACAAAAATGGAAATAATCATTTAATCAGTCATGCTGAGCAAAAGCCAGGGAAAAAAAGCCGCCTGTACTCACAATAATATTCCTGAGAGGTGTGCAGTGTAGCACATATAAACACTGTTAAGCCTGAAAACAATTTGTTAAAAAGAGTGCCTCAGATTCGGTGTTGAAGTCATTCAAATCCATCTTAATCAACATTATTTTCCCAGATTTTCGTTAGCTGTCCTGGTGAATTCCTTTCCTCTCTTTTTGCTCAGTACTTTGATATTGATTGATCATTGTAATAATGTACACCAGAGGTATTCTTTAATGACTGGTTTGCTAACTAGGAAATTATATCCATTTACTACGAACGTTTGTTGAACTCTCCTGAAGCCAGAGTTTAACAAAATAATAAAAGAGAAAAACTGGGTGGGTTGCTGCTTGATTAGTAAGCTAGAAAGTATTTAAAAATAAAATAAAATGGAATTACATCATTTTCTGGATGTAAGTGCCAGCACTTCTACTTGCATTAACTTTATTTATTACACAAATAAGACATTTACAAAGCACAACATTAAAAGTATGTAACAAAACAGACATTGGTTTTACAAAAAAGTGCTTACAATTTAGTTTTACTTTTTTAAAATAAATATTAGTCTTGACTGTCCACTCATTCAGAGAAAAAACTTTTTAACCATTGTAGCCAAGACATGCAGAATTGCAACATGCTACAACAAAATGATTGGCAGATGAAATAAAACTGGTGTTTAGTTGGCATCCTACAGATAAATCACTGGTAGTAGTGCAGGGTTGGTTCCCACTCCCATCCCAACGAGTGAGTTGTGTAAGCACCTTTAGCTCAGGCATTGGGGTTAACCAGCATGAGCCAAAAAATCACTGGTGATAAAACCTTAAACCATTCCACGTTCAGAGCTGAGCCATATCAGTTACCTTACTGAGCTGGAGTGGAGAGCCTTTCCCTGGCTGTGCAGGGGGGTCTGGCTGCAAAGGGCTTTGCAAACAGCAACTGCAAAAGTTCAGTGTGTGGAGTCTGCACTGCTGCACCAGAACCCATCTGGCAATTACTGAACAAACTAAGAACATGAGAATGACTTTAATTTTATTTTTTTTTTTAATCCACAGACAGGAGATGAATGCAAATGACCTGAGATAAGGTTTGGTTCAGTGGCAACAGTCAGTGTGAAATATGTTGTGAAACAATGTATTGAATAAATTAGAAGATTTCTTACATTCTTGGTACAGTTGAGTATTTTCCATACACATAATTAGCTCTAAAACTGCACAAGCTGAATTGCTTCCAGTTTTTGCAAACAATTTGGGCTTAATATAAACAGAGCCTGATTTCTGAATTAGCAAAGCTGCTCCTGGCTACTTATGGGGGGAAGTGCCCCGAGCACAGTCTGTGGTGAGCCCACGTCCCTGGAGAGAAACACCTCCACTGCCCCAGCCCTGCCTTGTGCTCCGGCCCTGCCGTGGCATCGGTGACAAACCCTTGGATATACAGCACATTTCACAAGGGGAGTTTTTTTGATCAAGTCGGTATTTAGCAGATAAGCGTTTCATAGTTTTCATTTCATTGCACCACCAAGACAGAAGAGAAACGCATCAACCCCTTTTCTCCCTCCACAGAACAGTTGTGGGTGTCTCGAGGACTGTGGGATGTCAGGGCAAGTTACAGCCTGAAGTATCTCCTTCAGCCTCAAATGAAATAACTACCCATTCCTTTATGGCACTAATTCCACAACTAAATGGTCATCAGGATGTGTGAGCACAAATGGAGAACAAAGTCGGCGCCGTGACCCCCCGGCCCCACCGGCAGCTCGAGGCTGTTCACATGGACACAGCGACCACCCCACCTGGGAACACAAACACTCACCAAGAACCAAGGGAGGGAACACCCGGCCTCCTCTCCTTGCTACGGGCAAGGGCAACAGTGGCTGCAACTGGAGCAACTGGTGAGCATCCCCCCCCAAGGGGGCACCTCTGCAGTGCTGCTTCCAGCCAGGTCAGGCACGTGGCAGTGCCCTGTCACGGGTCACACACTGGAAACGGTCGCTCGAATGTCAGCAGGTGGCAAGAGTGTTTTCTGGACTTCATTCCCCCTCTCCTTTCAAATGTTATTTTAAAATGGGGATAGAGCTGCTGGCTGCAATTGGACAGATACTGGCCTGACTGTCCGAGGTAGAACCATCACTCTCTCTCTCAATACCCACACAGAGCAGAGTGCACGTGCAGTGCATGTGTGTGTGTGTATTTGTTCCAACCAATATCAGTGTGTGCTTGCCCTCAGTCACTTCTCAAAGCAGGAGATGTTGGTGGCCACCTCAGCAGACGTGCACATCTCCTCAGGTCATTCCCAGTCAGCCGTGGCCGTTGATGTCATACGGAGTTCAGGGACACTGCCAGGAGAAGCCTTGCCATGTGTGGACCAGGGGCTGGCCAGAGCAGGGGCACGGGTTGCTGCCCTCCCGGCCAATCTGGAGATGGATCCAGGATCTCCTGGAGAGGGAAACACGTGGATCTACCGCTCGGATCAAAAACAAGTTATGTAACAGATGGGGTCCCATGTCCTGCTCTGTGGGCACGGTCCAACATTCCCCTCGCTGGCTGTGGCTCCTGGTGGGCTCTCACATCCTCAGACACTGAGCAGCAGGACAGAGCTGTGTGCTGGCATGGAGAGAGGTTTGGTTGCAGACCTGCTCTTGGCTCGGTGCAAGCTGAGAGGGGCTGGCAGAGGTCACTTGTTTGCCTTCTGTTGTTACCATCAATGAAGGATCACTTTGGAGTCTTTTTCCTGACTCGGGGCAGACTGCTGAGCACTTCCCTTGCTGTTGCCACGAGCCCACTGGCAGCAGCTCCCCCAGGCTGCACCTTCACCCCAGGACCTGGCAGGACCCACAGCTGCCTCCAGCACAGGAGAACCACAGCAGGGCAGAGGGAATCAGTGACGCTGCCAGACAAAGGAAGGTGCCATCACCCTGCTGTCCTCTCGGCTAGAGGCTGTTCCTGTTGGCCTTCCTGTGGTCTTCACCTTTTTAACTGGCCTCCAGTTACTACCTGACTGTTTCCACTGATTGAATTTGGGTCTACAGCAGGGCAGAACATTTCTACACCTTTAAGGTCACCTTCCATTGAGCATTCCCCCGTCCCAGAGCATGGAGTGTCTGAGAGTTTTGCGTAGGTACATTCTGAAATCACCCATTTGTGATCTGATAAGACTCCAAGGAAATAGAGTGGTTTGTTAATAAAGAACAAGCGTAAAAATCTTAAAAAAAAAACAAAACAACAAAACAAAACCAAAACAAACTATTTGGCAGATGGCTGTGAGAGGAGAGACATATTCAGTGTTCTAAGAACAAGTCAGCAATCAAAAACTTCAGGGTGCTAAACCTGGCTCTGCCACCAACCCCCACGGTTCCTCTCAGTTTAGGACATCTCTGTTTCCCCTCCTATAAAACGGGGGGGAAAACACTAAGATTTACTTACCTTTGAGAGATCAAAGGACACGTGATTCTAAAGCACTTTGAGGAGCAAGAAAAACTGCCTATTTCCAGCTGGCATCGTGTTTTCCACTTAGTGGAGTCTTGGCTACCTGTGAGTTCGGCTCAGGAAGACCTGTCTGTGTATCGAGTTGCTGAGCCAAAAAGCCCATTTCAGATTTCACACATGCAAGTAGAAATAAGGAGGGATGTCCGGGAACTGCTTCACTGGTGCAAAAAGAGAATCAGGCCAAACCACGTAGATTCCTCCTTCCTTTGTGTTCAGAGGTGGTCAGTGACCCCCCTGAGACTCAGCGTGTTCTGGGTGGTTCATATTCCCATGGGTTTGGGAGCAAGATCTGCAAGCACAGTAGAGTCACTAGTTTTGACTGTGTCTGGCACTGCCTTGGAGAGGCTCACGGTCATTCTACAAGTCCACAAGAAACAAGAGTCAAATGTAACTCTGCACTCAACACACACATACACAGAGTGTCGCTGGAGAAATCAGAGTGGACGTGAGGTGCTGGTCAATGGGAAGAGCTGAGAGCGCTGGGGCTGAGCTTCTCCTGTGGGACTGGTCCCAGTTGCCGTGGGCTGGACACCGTGTCAGTGGCCAAGGGACAGTGGAGCTGGCAGGGCCATGGGCAGGTGAGGAACAGTCCAGGCAGTCAGTACTGAAACAGGATGACCTGCTGGGAGAAACGGGAGTGGAGCGTTAGCGGCTTTCAGGGACAGACAGCGCTGGAGATGGCAGTGTGCTCTCAGGAAGAGCAGAACAGACACGGCCTCTGCTGGGGCAGCCACTTCCCCGCAGGAAAACCCCCTCTGGAAGCACTGTCTGCCCAGGAGCTGCCAGTCCTGCCCATGGAAGGGGCCACCAGGGATGCAGGCAGGGACTGTGGCAGCACAGCCTGCAGGAAGGGTCCACCTCTGGGCACACCTTCAGCTGTGAAACCACACAAAACTGGGCAGCACAACACCCAAACCAGGATTTAATGTGTTTGTTCTGTAATACAGCAGCTACCAAGAAAGGTGAAGACCATTACCTGACCCTGACCACCTCACTCGCTGATCAGCACAGCCTCCCCTCAAACCACCACCCCTCCCTGCTCTGCAACATAGCCCCTCTGTCCTTGCCCTCGGGCACGGGAAGCAGCCACTGACTGAGCTGGGCACAACTCAGACCTCCCCAGCCACCGAGGGGTGGGGGTGCCCCACGGGAAGAGGGAAACAGAGACTCAGCATTTACATGTGTTTTCCCAGGATTTCAGCTATCATTGCTTTTAATAAATCCTGGATGCAGAAAAGCCGTTTCAGTTTTCAGGAATTCAACATGCAAGTGATTGTTTGGAAAAGGAGCTGGTTGAGGGGCAGCTCCTTGTCCTGAGAACCCCATTCTGCAACAGCTGCAAGCAAATAATTACATTTAAATCAGGAGCTGCTTGATGCAGTGGAGCTTCTCTGAATGACAGCACCGGGACTGTATAATATTTTCTGAAAACTCTCCAGCTCACTGTGTAGATATCATGACAAAGTGGTAGCATTTGGACTGAAAAGCTGACTTTCCTGTGTCCCTGCTTGTACTCATTGAAACAGAGCTCAAAAAGCTGCCACTGCTGCACTGAGTAAAGAGAGATCTGAAAAGAGATGCTGAGAAATTCTAGCAGTAAAGACAAAACCACTAAGAGTTGCCAAAGGCTCACTGTTCCCTCAAAGGAAAGGCACTGAAACTGGAATCCTAAATAAAATCTTATGAGCCTAAGCATGTTTTGAGAAGTCTTGCCCCCAATAAGCTGTGGGTTAGAACAGATACTGTAAGCACTGCACAGAAAACTATCAACATGCAATATTGTCCCCTGGCCAGACATTGTGAAATAACATTCTTACTTCAGATATTGTGACAGACAGTTGTTGGGGTTTTTTAAGCAATACTGCAATCCACAAAAATAAATCTTTGTTGTTAACTCATGGAAAACTGGGAAGTTAGCACATGCTGAAGGTCCCTCCTGCTCTGGTATTAACAGCCAGTTGCTGTTTGCACTGACAACACCTGCAGGCACCTGAGGACCCGAGCAGGACCGAGCCCAGGGCACGTGGGAAGAGAGAAACCAGAGAGAGGGTTCAGGGAAGGGAGACACCGGAGAGAGAGGGTTCAGGGAAGGGAGACACCGGAGAGAGAGGGTTCAGGGAAGGGAGACACCGGAGAGAGAGGGTTCAGGGAAGGGAGAAACCGGAGAGAGAGGGTTCAGGGAAGGGAGAAACCGGAGAGAGGGTTCAGGGAAGGGAGACACCGGAGAGAGGGTTCAGGGAAGGGAGACACCGGAGAGAGAGGGTTCAGGGAAGGGAGACACCGGAGAGAGAGGGTTCAGGGAAGGGAGACACCGGAGAGAGAGGGTTCAGGGAAGGGAGAAACCGGAGAGAGAGGGTTCAGGGAAGGGAGAAACCGGAGAGAGGGTTCAGGCAGGAGGATGTGAGAAGCCTTCAGGGAATGCAGGCAGTGTCCCAGCACGGCACAAAAATGAGGACTGTTTAGGGAAGAACAAAGTGATGCCATTTTAACCAACAAAGGGCACATCAACCGTGGGCCACCAAAACTAAGGAAAAAACACATGGAGGCGATGGAGAGGCAGCGATGCTGGCAGGAGGTGGTGGTGGCAACGATGTTACACGCAAATCTTTGCTACTGTGAAGGGTCAGCCCACAAAGCCTGAAACAGGGACTAGAATTACCTTCTCACCCCTATTAGATAATGGTCCTTCCATGTCTGCCTTGAGGTGCACTGGTGGAGCAGTGTAGGGAAGTCTACAGTGCACTTGTCCACACTGTACCTGACCTGTGGAGGAGAAGAGGCTTCACCCTCTGTTACTACAAACAACACACACCCTTCAGCTGGCACGGGAGCAGCTCGGGACACACGAGAACAAGAGGTGCCCCAGCAAGAGGATCAGGCAGAGGCACAGCAGCAGCACATGTAAGGGAGGGAGGGGAGAAGCCTCACAAGAGCCACGAAGCCAAAACCTCTGCCCAGGCATGAGCAAAGCTGCCCACCGCTCACTCAGGACTCATTGACCAGCACTTGGAATCGTTAGAGAAAGCAACTCTGCCATTCGGAGCAGGAAGGAGAGCACTGACCAGGGAGCTCAGCAGGGCACAGACACCTCTCTGTGACACAGAGCACAGGGAGGGCCAAGGAGCAGCCGGGAAAAACCCAGGCAGCGACTTTTCTGTGGCTGAGGTATGGAGGGAAGGAGCAGCAGCCCCCCGTCTCCTCCCTCCCTCCCCTGAACCTCCCCCATGAACAGCCGCTCCGAAAACCCCAACGGCAAAGCGCACCGGGCGGGGAGCAGCGAGCGCACCAGCCCTGCCAACGGGGTGTTGGTGGCAGCGCCGGGTCGCGGTGCCACCGCCTGCTCCCGGGGGGTGCCGCTGCCCTGCCCCGACCCCCCGAGCCCCCGGCTCTCACTCTCGATGTATCCGTGCAGCGTCACCATCCGGGCCCGCTCGGGGCTGCTGAAGGGCGAGTAGTGGATGTCGTCGGAGAGCGAGGAGGGGATGCGGGACGGGGGCGCTCCCGACGGCGGCACCGAGTGCTGCGGAGTGTGTTTTTTATGCCGGGCTCTGCAGTTTTGAAACCAAACCTGAAACAAAAGCAGCAAATGCTGCGTTAGCTGAGATGCGATTGAATTGTGGTCCCTGGGATGGGTGTCTGCTCCAAGTATTAAAAAAAAAGCAAAGAAATAAAATTGAGAAACCTGCACCTCCCCACTTTCACCAATTTCCAGAGCTTTGTTTTACATCCGCTAGAGCATAAGCGAAGCTACAAATGCAAAGCTTTGCCCCTACTCAACTTGCCTGCAAACCATGGGAGCACCTTTCAAGGTCTAATTTAAATCTTCACCTGCAGCCCCAGCTCACCTGGCCTAAAAGCACAGCTGAGATCAGTTGGGAAACACGTGAGCATTGCAAGGAGAGGAACAAGGGGAGGCAAACTGCAGTAGAAGCTTAGACTAGGAGACGTTGTGACCTTAAGGATGATGAAAACAATATTGGTTTATCACACTTGTGTTTGATCATACTCAAACCCCACACCAACAGAACGTTACAGCTGAGAAAGGAGGGCACTGTGGTGGGATCCAGCTCTAGTCTGTGAGAGCAGCAGGTACGAGCCCTCTGACCACTTCTCAATGCTTTTAATTAAAGGAACAGTTCGGGAATTACATCCTAGAATTAAAACATGCATGGAAGGGGTTTTTTTATGCTCAGGAGGTGATGTGTTTCTTATGCTTTAATTTTTAAAAGATAGCTGAGAGTAAAACCCTCCTCCAAGGCCAAGTGAAGACCAGCCCTCCAGGGCTGAGGACACCAGACCAGAGAAGGAAACAGTCCCAAGCGTTTGACAAATCGTTTCCTGTTTAAAGCGCCTTTGAAAAATACCCACATAAAAAAATCACCTGGTGTGCAGCCTGCTTGGTCTTCAGCTAAATGAAGAATCTCCATAGCAGAGACTTGAGCCAGATTTTCACAAACGAAATTTAAATGTGTCGTTGGCAAAACAATCCTGGACGAAAGCTCCAAATTTATTTTCATCACTCGTGTTTTTATTGTATGCAGAGAGCATGTCAGCAGAACATTAAAGTGATGAGTATTAATGTTACCAAGGGGCAAAGCTGGGCTGTCTGGGAGCTGGGAGCTGCAGAGAGGACATTTCTCAGTCCCTACAGCACCACTTTCCCTCCTGTCTCAGCACAGGCGTGGGGACTTCCCTGCCACCACGTCCCCTGGGGCTGCAAATCCATTTTTCCTTTGAACTTCTCAATCCCAGCTCTTCCTGAGGCTTGGGAATTGTGCCTGCTCGTGGCAGGGACAGCTGTGACTGCCAGGGATGCTCCTGCACTGCCCGACCCGCTGTTGGGGCAGAGGGAACAGCTCTGGGACAATGTGCTCGTGGCAGCCTTCCCACGTGATGATTTATTGGGAATGGCTGGAGCTGTGTGGGATTTATGGAACCCCTACAAGTGACACAGAGGGAGGATGGTGCTGGCAGTGCCACCGGAGCTGGTGGAGCCGCCACGCTGGGGAGGCAGCACGAGGCTGCTGGATGCTGCGTGTCCTGGGCTGATGGGCAGGAGTGAGGGGCTGTGGGGCTGTGAGCCCTGCCTGGCACCAGCCTTTAGGAGCACCCTCCTTGCCCTGCTCGGCCGGTGGTGCCCATCCCTGCCCACCCGGCTGCCCCTCACCTGAATGACCCTCCGGCTCAGCCCCGTCATGTCCGCCAACTTCTGCAGTGTCTGCGCGTCGGGGTTGTTGTCCTGAGCGAACTGTGCCTGCATGACCTGCGGGACAGAGGCCAGAGGGGCTGAGGATGGGGCCGGGGGGCTTCAGCCCCCCCAGCCACCCCGGCCCAGCCCCCTACCTGCAGCTGCTCGGCCGTGAAGGACGTGCGGGCTCTCTTGGCCGGCTTCGGCTGGCTGTCCTGCTCCGAGGGCACTGCCCCCTCCAGCGTGATCCCATTGCCTGCAGGAGTGAAGCCCTGTGAGCCACAGGTCAGAACTCACCTGCCCACCTGCCCTGCCCTCATGCACCAGCTGCTCAGCTTGGGGGTAACGCTCCTGGTGGCATCGAGTGTGGGGCACCCACAGCATCCCCTCAACTGAGGCACAACATGCCTGGCACAGCAGTGTGGGGCACCCACAGCATCCCTTGCTGCAAGTGGGAGCAGAAAGGGCAGAGCCAGCACTGCCACTCAGGAGCTGCCCTTGACACACTGGGAAGGAGACACCACCACCCCAAAGAGTTTACTGTTGAATTAAGAAAAATGCAGCAAGTGGTGGAAGCCATGGGGAATAAGGGATGGGGAGACAGCAGGAAGGGAGATGTCAAGGTGGTGTGTGATGGCAAGCACTGATGTCCCACTGGCCCTGGCTCAAGGTCACCACTTGGCCACATCCTCCAGGGAGTGGCTCAGAAAGGACCCTATCTCTGCCAGGCTCATGGACATCCATCACTCCTGGCCTGTACCACTCCCTGTGACCTGATTTTCCCCCACTGGCACTGCCTCCATCAGTCATTTCATTTGCTCTGATCATTTCAATGGGCTTTTTGCTCCTTTCCCAGCCCCAAATGCTCCCAGCACTCTGACCTTCTCATCCTCCTGGATCCCAGAGCAGCAGCAGGAACAGCACCATCCCCTTGGCCTTGGGCTGCCCACACTCTGAGCAGCACCTACACTAAGGGGGACACGCCAGGGGAGCCCTGACCACCCACCTGCCAAGCACAGTGTTGGGGTGAGCCCAGCTGTGCTCACGCTGCTGCACAACCTGCAGGCAGGGTGGCCAGGGCTGGGGTCCCCTGTTCCTCACTGCAGCCCAGGCCATGCCTGGCTGCTCTCAGCAGTGTAGGTGAAGCACTGAGGAGGGATGGATGAGGGAGGAAGGCTGAGCAGGGCTGGCGCTCGCCCCAATCCCAGGATGCGCCTGCACAGCCCAGCACTCGCTCCACAAGCTGGACCAGGCTGTGATTGTCTTGGCTTGAGTTGAAGGACTTTCTCATATAGTTTGACTTGTTCTTTTCAGATGATGAATGGGACTCTGACTTCAGCAACATCTGTTTATTTTTCTTGTATGTAAAACCTCATGTGCAGAAGAAATTGCTGGGTAATTACTGGAGGGGAGAGCGTGGCCCTCCAACTCCACAGCAACTGCAGCTCTCTGAAGTGATCCCACCCCCTTCTCAAAACCAGGGAATGCTTGGACACAGGTACCCACACAGGGCACTCACCAGGTGCCCCAGTGTTGCCCCACACCGTGGTGCTCAGCCCACACCAGTAGGTCCTTTCGAGGAGCAGAAAACCCACTGCCCCAGCCCTCGGCTGGAGTAGCAGCTCTGCAGGACCCCCTGGTGCAGATCCTGCTGTCCTCACACCAAACTGCTCCTGCAGGCCACGTGGCTGCTCCCTCTCCATACCTGCTCCCTCTCCATGCCTGCTCCCTCTCCATGCCTGATCCCATCGCCTCCCTCACGCCTCCACAGCAGCCGACCATATGGACCAACATGCCGCGAGCCACGTCCTGAGCCGGGACCCTCCCAGCCCAACTGGGCACTCTGTTTTCATCCTCTTACTCAAACACAGTAAACAGAAACTTATTATTTTCACATCAGGTTGTTAATGGTTCCCACATGCTGCATGGGGCAGGACATGGCGTGTCACTCCCTGTGCCCACCACGCACTGGGACTTTCCAACAGAGGACAGGCCGTGGCACTGCCCAACCTCTCCATGCACCACACTGCACTAACCCCACAGACCTGTTCTTCCAAGCACCTCTCTGGCTGCTTCCATATGGGAGGATGGGGCTGGGCTCACGGGGACAGGAGCTGTGGTGCTGTGTGACCTCAGTGCCACCATCCTGACTGGGACAGCAGAGGCTGACCAGGCATGGCACGGCACAGTCCAGCTGGGAATGGCCCGACCCCGGATGGGCAGGGTGGGTGGAAAATGACGGGAAGGTTTTGTCAAATCGCCAATCCCACCTTCTAGATTTATGACTCACGGCCTCAAAATCCCAGCAGCTTCCTCACGCCAGGCCATGCAGCACCTGGCACTTGTCCCCAGCATCACCCATGGCACACAGTCCTGCCACGAGCTGCAGATGCTGCCAACACATTGGCCACCCCCATGAGCCCTCTGCCAGCACAGGGCCTTGTGATCAAGCCCCCCCAGGGCCACCCATCACCCTTTGTGGCAACAACAGGACCGACCCCAACACCCCGTGAGGAAGGTCAGCGTGGGGCACAGTGACCCCCGCAGGGTCCCCGGGGCGAGGCCGTGCCCGCGGCGCTGGGGCTCTGTACCGTTCTCTGCCGCTCGCTTGAGGTTCTCTATCATGGTGTCGTAGTGGATCCGGCACAGCACCTTCTCCTCCACCAGGCCGAACTCCTCGCCCGTGGAGAGCTGCCGCTTGCAGGAGAAGCAGGCGAAGCAGGCCAGGTGGTAGGCATTGCCCCGCGCTCGCCGCACCCAGTCGCTGGCGTAGATCTGCCTGCCACAGCGGGCACACTTCGTACCGAAGCGGCTGTGGAGGAGAAGAGGCAGGTGAGGGCAGGCAGGGTGAGGGCAGGCAGGGCAAGGACAGGCAGGGCAAGGACAGGCAGGGTGATGTTGGGGATACAGGTGCTACTGCCGACCTCATCGCTCACTCCAACCAGCCCAAATCCCACAACACACCTTCATGGAGAGATACAATGAAATTGCCCCACTGGTGCCATTCCCCAGGCAGTGGCATAGGCAGTGGTGTGGGCAGTGGTGTGGGCAGCGGTGTGGGCAGGAGCAGGGTGTGACCCACCACAGCCCTGCGGTGCCAGACATGGCCGAGGGGCTGAGATGACGCAGTGCTGTGAATCAGCTTCCCAGCCCGTGGGGTTTTTATTTTGATAACAGCCACTGTGAGACTCGGATGGAAAGTGTGTCAGAGCTGGTTCTCTCCCACTGCCATAAATCAAACCATGTGTGTGCTCCTCACACGTACAGGCACACGCATCTGCTTTTTCCTCCGTCGAGGAGGTCTCATCCCTGCGAGACGATGACTGCGCTGGAGTGAGCTCTGCTGGAAGGTCACTCAGCGCAGTGAAGAGACAACAAGACAGCCAGATCCCCACACTGGGTGACTGTGCTCCTGAGAACCCCCATTCCTGCCAGGCTGCCCATGGCCAGGCACAGGCAATTCACAGGGAGCAGCAGATGTGGCCCCCACAGCCCTGAGCCCCCAGGCCAGTGCCTGTCAGGAGGTGCCAGGCACAGCTTCAGTTTGATTTCTGCATTTCAGTATTGCTGCTGCTTAAATAATCAATGCAATGAGCAACAGCAAGAGCATCAGGGGAGAAAAGGGAGCATGTCCTGGGCCACCACAGAGCTGACGCTGGCTCCAACACAGCCCTGATTGCAGCCATGGGGCATCCCTGCACAGCCCTGGCACTGCCACTGCCACCTCAGGCTCCCCAGGGCTCCCACCAGCTCCCACCACAGTGGGAAGCAAAGGCACTGCCCGCCCTGCCCGAGCAGCTCCAGCATCTCTCAGCACAGGCACAAAACATCGAGAAGAAACAACCCCATCAAGCAACAGGAGAGGCCCCGCACCACAAGCCCAATTCAGTGGCCAGTGTGGCCCCAGGTGCTGTGTACAGGTGGTGACAGAGCCCAGGTGAGGCCACCATGGCCAGCATAGGGTCTGTGCCCGACCTCACACTGCAGAGCTGCCGCCCACCATGGGCTCAGTGAGATGGAGAAAGACCGTCCTGTGCTGGAATTACTAATTGCAAAACTATTTGGGAGGCAACGAAGGGTCTAAATTTTTCAGCCTGACCATAGCTGACCAAAAAAGAAAAAAAAAGAAAGAGGACATTTCTGTGCTGAAATTATACAGACTTAGCTAAGAGACTTCACTAATTTACTTCAGATGGGAGCATTGTAAACTGACTTTGTGCCAGCTCGTTTATATAAACGCACAAACAAAAGAACCGTATTAATTTTTTATTTAGAAGTAAAGATCATTCCTGTAAATTGAATTACTTTGAACAATGTGCTATGTAAACAGTCGGACTTGCTGAACAGTATCAAGCGAGGGGCAGGCGCACCGAGCTAATGGCACGTGGTGATCACTGCTCGCTGCTCCATCCCAGCCTGTGTGGGGAGCACAGCACGGGCACAGGGCACCACACAGGAAAGGGCACACACGCCAACACCCACCAGCTGGGGTCTGGGGGAGATGCTCAGGAGGGGCAGGCAGGACCCCTGGGTTGGCAGCGGTGCCCAGGGAACAGAGCAGGGGCTGCTGAAGGCTTGGGGACCACTGCAGCCAGCAAGGCAGGGGCTGATGCCACTTTCCCCGGCAAAGCCTTGGCATGAACAGCACCTGGAGAGAGGCTGAGGCTCAGCAGCAATGCGGGCACGGGGCTGCACAGGCTGCGGCTCCCACAGCCGCTGACGCTGCGCCTGCAGCTCTTGGCCAACACCCGCCTGCGGCACCGCTGCAGCAGTTGGGCTTTGCAGAAACCAGGGTGAGCTGGGGCCAGGCACCAGCACCCACTGTCACCCAACAGAGACTGTCGCCACAGGGACCACCACCATGGGACCACCACTGCCAGCAACACAACAACAGGGAGAGAAACACCTCAGATGGTCTGCCTGACCCATCACCACCACAAATAACAGCTCCAACACAACACAGGCAAGTTCACAGACCTCGCAGGGCAGCCAGAGCTCGAAGAGCCCTATCTGCTCGGGGCAGTGGAGCACCAGGAGAGGGGCTCTGCATGGCCCCTGCCTCCCACCTGGCAGGGACAGGGACTGGGATGGTGGCAGGGCTGCACTGCAGCAGGAGACACAGAGCCTGAGGTTTTATGCAAGCCCAGCACTGTGGCACAGGCCAGAGCATCAACAACCACTGCCAGAGCCATCGGCTCACGCCCCACACACATGGTTAGTGGTCAGGTGAGCAGATGCTGATGGCTCTCCACAAAGGTTGACTCTGGGAGATGGAATCTGACAACAACGTTACCAGGAAAGACTCATCCCAGAGAAACTCATCCCAGAAAGACTCATCCCACCTCCCCCAGCGGCAGCTGCATCATCTGGGGCTCGGGAAGAGCAGAGGTGGAGGATGCTCTGGGCTCTCACACACTGAGTCCTGCCGCCCATCTCTGCCTGTGGGGACAGGGCAAGGGGTTACCCAGCCCCAGGGCCACTCACAGCTCCAAACATCTCCTGGGTCCACTCAGCAAGAAGCCCCTCACACAGCCCTCAGAGTCAGCTGCATCTTCCAGAGAGCAGAGCAGCGGTGGGTGCCTCAGTGAGCATTTTCCTGCTGTGCCAGGGCAGTGCTCGAGCTGGAGCATCATCCCAGAGGGGCACAACGTGAGAGGTGGTGGAGGCCATCTCAGCCACAGTCAGACCAGGGGCGCCCATTGCTCAGGTGCCCATGGGCTGCCCATGGAGGGCACAGCAGGAATGACACCGGGATCATGCTGGGCCTCGGGGTGACCGCAGCCGTGGGAGCTTGGCTGTGAGCAGCCCTTGCACTGCCCGGGAACACAATGTTCTGCTCATTGAGATCCAATTTTAATTTGGTTCTCCTTGAAGCACTGGAGCCTTGGATGCCAAATGTAATTATTTGACAAGACACAGGAAACAACAGCATTTGCTTGAAAACGTACATGAGGCCACAGAGCCACAGCAGTGCCAGCACCTACACAGCCCCTCACAGGGATGGGGAAGGGACACTTGGGCAGAGCAGGTCTAACCATGCTCCCCATGAGCAGCGGGGCTGTGCCATGACAGCCCCATGCCTGACAGTCTCCATCTTCAGCGTCCCCCAACTGCTCCAGTGTCAGAGGAACTGACAGAGCATCCGTGTGCTCCGTGCAGAGCATCCCACTGCCCCTTCCCTCTGCCTTGGCTCCAAGGACCACACACATTAGGATGGGGTTTCTGCTTTGCTTTAAGAAAAACCCCACACGTTTCACCTACAGCAAATAATAAATAAAATTTTAAAAATCCATCTCACGGGTTCAGTTTGTCCCACTGGCCGGAATCAGCAAGATGCCGGCCGGGTGCAGGAGGGAGCCGAGGGAGTTTGCCGGGGACAGCCGGGGACATTTGTCCCGGCTCCAGCCCCGATGAGCGGCCACGCACCGGCACCGACGGCGGCGGCTCAGCCCGGCGGGCTCCGCCACGGGAACGACCCCCGCCCGCTGCCCTCGCCCACCGCATCGGGACCGGCCCGGGGTCGCAGCGATCCCCGCGGGGCTCTGGGGAGCGAGGCAATTCCGCACCAGCCGGGCTCGGAGCGCCGCCGCCGCCGCTCAGATTCACACACAAAACAATTAAATCTCCCCAAATGGCCACCTTTTCGTGCAAAAGGCGAGTTCGGAGCGTGGGCTGGGAGCCCCCACGCCCCTCGAACAGTTGCCGCAGGAACCGGGAGCGTCCTGCGGAAGCTTCCGCGATTTTCGTTTTCTTTCCCTTTGGTCCGCCAGGACTGGCGGTCAGAGCCCGGCGGATCCCACCGAGCGCATCGGGGCTGTTTGCACGGGGGGACGCGGAACAGATTTATTTTAACGCTGTTATTTGCCATATTTGCTGGAAGGTCATTTTGATATCCCGACGCTACTTTAAAACCGCCTTTGCAAAGACTGGCTCTTAAAAATAAATCGAAAATAACCCAAACATCAACTGCACCAGAACAGTGATAAATGAATGAAAACGCCTAAAGTGTCCCAAAACAGCACCGCGTTCCCGCGGCCCCCTGAACCTTGCTTTATGGAGCGGAGGAGATTNAATAATAATAATAGTAACAACAACGACAATCATCGGGCAGGACGCGGAGCACCGCGGCCCCGCGACCGACCCAGCTCTCCGAGCCCCGCACACCCGGCCGCCCCGCACCGAGCCCGGCGGGGACAGCTACGGCAAATCGGGTATTTGCAGATCCTTGAACAAAAAGCACCGGAGGAACCTCGAGGTGCCCTCCCGAGCTCCCTGCCCGCTGCCGCCGGGGCAGCCCCGAGCGCCGCCGCGGCCGGAGGATGCTCCGAGCCCCTCTCGCCCTGCCGAGGTCATTCCCATTTCCTGCCCGCCATTCCCCTTCCTCTCGGGTCAAACAGCATTCCCTCATCCTGGTAGGATGGGGAAAGTCAGAGCGGGCGTTCCAATGAATAGTTAAATCCCGGCGAGGCGCTCAAGATACTCAATTCCCTCGTTCCATTCAAATTAGGGGAAAATTCGTGGTTTAAGGGTTAGAACAGAAAGACTGACGTAGCCAGAACACCCTCCCTGCGGGACAGGCTGCCCCGGGGGTGCGGGTCCGGACCGAGCCCCGGGGCCGCCGCCGCTGCCCGTCGTTCGTTTCGGTTCTTAACGCGCTCCCGCCGAGGACGCTCCGGCGATTGCGGGGCCACAGCGCGGGCAGGAGCTCCCCAAAGGAGCTGGGCACGGCGGGCCGGCAGCACCAATGTACCCTCCGGCAAGAGCCGGGACGAGGCCACTCCGTGCCCGTTTCCCCGCCACGGGGACCGTCCGCGCCACGCCGGACCCACCGAGCCGGGCGCTCCCAGCGCCGAGACGGGGAGCTCGGGGCGGCCCGCACAGCCACGCAGGAGGGTGGGCAACTGCACCCCGAACTCCCTTCCTGCCTCTCCTCCCGTGCCCCGAGGGTCGCCTCCCACCCGGCTGCTCCGAGGAGCCCAGCGGGTTTTCCAAACCGTCCCGTCCGCAGCGCCGGAGCGGCCCCGACCGCGCTGCACCGGAGGCGGCCGAGCCCCGCGGAGCGGCCCCGGCACGGTCCCTACCTGAAGTAGTCCATCTTGCAGAAGATCTCCTTGTTCTTGATGTAGCAGCTGTGCTGCTGGCGCAGCGAGGTGCGGCACACGGAGCACTCCAGGCACCGGACGTGCCAGATGAGGTTGTTCACCTGCGGCAGAGAAGGGACTGNTACCGGTCGAGGATCTCCAGCCCGCAGCTGGAGCAGACGTTTTTACCGGCCGATGGTGTGGAGGAGGAGGAGGATGGCGGGGAGCAGACGGACGGCGTGGAGGGGGTGCTGGGCGCTGAGCGGGCGTCCTCCTTCTCCAGGGCGCCGGGCAGCGGCTCCCCGTCGGGCTGCGACTGCGGGCAGAGCCACCGCGGGGCCGTCAGCCGGGGCCCCGCCGGTC
>VWZD01001400.1:497121-511733 GCA_013396695.1 Sakesphorus luctuosus | reverse complement strand
GCCCCCCCGCCGCGCCCCGGGGGCCGCCCGCCCCGCCGGGCTCCGCTACCTGCGGCGGCAGCACCGGCACCGGCACCGGCACCGCCCGCGGGCAGCGCAGGGCAGGGCAGCGCAGGGCACGGGGGACCCCCGGTCCGTCTCGTCCCGCCGCTGCCCGCCCCGACGGGGCGCACGGTCCGGAGCGAGCCCGCCGTGGGTATCGCGCCCACCGCCGCGGCGTCTGCCCGGGCTTCATTAGTAACCTGATAATTCCCCAGCAAAGCCCCGGCAGCGGTGCCACCGCCGGGTAATTGCAGGACGGTAACGTGAGCTGATGGCGGCCGGGGATGGATCCTCGCCGTTATTGATTGTGACAGCTAAATTGTTAACCGAGAGGGAAATCAGATGAAAGCCATTTTAGAATAAATACAAGGCATTAGGTTTAAACATCGAGGTTACAGGAAAGCCCGAGAAACCCCCAGGAAACAGAGCCCAAGGCCCGCCAGCTTGTCCTCCCATCCGTCCCCAGCTCCGCAGGGGCCGAGCACGGGGGGACACGGACACGGACAAGTGCAGAGGCGAGATGCTGAGAAAGGACAATTTAAACCCCTCGTTCGCGCTGGCGGGATCTGAATTAGCTCCGGCTGGCCCAGAAGAAACACGTAGGAGTTTTCATGGACACAGCCAAGAAAGCTGTCTGTCCCCCTACGCAGCGCCGGGCGAGGCAGGGCCACGCAGGGGTTGTTTGCATCCCAGGGCGATGCCAGGCTGTGACGGGCATGGCTCAGCACCACGGCCCAGCACCACGGCTCAGCACCACGCAGCCACACTCACATTTGGGCTGTTCATCAAAGACTGGGCTCTCTGGGCCCCCAGAGTCAGAGCAGGCTCAGGAAGAGGGTGATTCCAGCCCAGCCTCTGCCAATCTCCAGCCTAAGGATCAAGTCCTGGCTCCCGCAGGCAGCAGGTCTCCTGCCCTCACTGCTGAAAGTGGGCAGCACTCCAGGAACAGGGCCAGGCAGTGACTGGGGGATGCAAAGCAGTGGGTACTGGGTACCAGTTCTGACTCCATCCCCACTCTTACCCCCATGGACTCCTTCCATGGCTCTGGAACTCATCCAAGGCAGCACTGAGGTGGCAGCAAGTCAAACAGCAGCTCATCCAGAATCCTGAAGTTTGGGGTTGGGAATGTTCCATGTTTTTGCAGTGAAGGTGTGATCCTGTACCTGCCTTGAGTGAGGGACTGGCACCACAGGCAGAAGTACAGTTGAAATACTGAGGAAAACCCCACACCATGGACATGGTGAACATTGCCCATGGCACCCCACCTTACTCCCAGGGATCTGCTGGAAACACAGGGGAAATAAGGATCCTCTTAGGGGACAGGACTAGGTGCTGGAGGCAAGAAACAGCCCAAATCCTCTTCAGGGAGGTCAGGCACCAAGCCCCACTCTGCTCCTCACCACCAGCTGCCAACCTCCTCCTTACAGCTTGAGTTGCAGCGATGCTGCGCTCCTGGCGCTCTTCAGACCTGTCTCAGGATGGTTTTATGCAAAGTCCCGGGGCTGATGCTCATGAAAAAATGTCTCTGAGCATTCAGGTCCTCCCAGCTCCAGGGTTAGGAACTCTCTGGGTTTGCTGCAGCATTCCCAGGGAGCACCAGCTCCTGCCAGGCCGGCAGCAGCAGGAACGACCAACACAAACACTGACCTGCAATAAAGCTCCCCCAGGTCTGAGTCTGGCCGAGCCACAGACAAGGCACTTCTGTTAGTGACTGTAGCAGTGCAAAAAATAATTAAAAAAAAAAGACTGATGCCATTGTACCCAGATTCTACCAGTGGACTTCAGCTGATGCCAAGCATTTACCACCCTCATTCACTTCCTGCTTGCCACCCTCGCTTCCCTGGAGGAAAACATGCATTTTAAATGTTTATTTAGAGCAGTAAGAATTTCAACAAATTGTATTTAAATACAAATAAATATCAAAGTATGTTTCTGATGGGAGGACAACCACACACCCACTTTGAATTCAGGTATTTTCTAAATTCCTAATGGGAACAGAATGGAGGGCTGTTCTAAACAACACACACAGACCTGGAGAGCTACAAATGTTAGAGCAGGCAGGAACAAACACAGGCTGTTCATAGAGGAATGTAAAAAGGTGTTACTGACACTCGAAGAGGGGTACAAACTCCCAAGGATATGACTTTTCCCTTTTCTCAGGTACCCAAAAACTAGGAAGCAAACATTACCAGCATGAGACCTACTTGTGAACAATTCAGCTTTGAACAGCCTCTCCAGCACAGACAGGCACAGCTCCGGAGCAGGTGCTGGCTGGGAGCAGGAAGCTCTGCCAGAAGGGAGGGAGGTGTGTGCTGCAGGAGCACAAACCCTGCTCCTCTTGAGACCACCAGTAACCAAACTGGGGAAGCAGCTCAAGAGTGACCAGCGAGGTCTGGGAGAGCACACGCTGGAAAGTGAGATCAGTGTCACAAAGGAAAATGGGGTTTGTTCTCAGATGTCTGTTTGGCAGATAGTATTTGGGGAGCAAATGTGCTGCAGACCAGATCCAGAGCCATCATCAGACCTGTGGATTCAGCCCCTGGGCCAGCCAATCCCCGCTCACAGTAGGACCAGTTCACCACAAACACACCAAGAGGTAGCAGACCATCTTTACCAGCAGTGGGTCCCAAAGCTGGGCTGGACAGGGGGCAAACACCAAGACCATGGGCTTGGCAGATGTCCTGGAGGCTGCAGTTACTCTCATGCTGTCACATCTGGCTCATGAGGAGCTGCCACTGATGGGGACCACTGAACACAAACTTTGAAAGTCAGGGCTCAGCACAGAGCTCAGTGGTGTAAATACAGCAGTTCCCACATGGAGGCACACACCTACAGCCTAAATGACACTGAGAATGCCTGTGCTGTGTCCTCAGCATAAGGTTTCATATCATAAAGTACCATCGTGAAGCCTGCAAATCAACATGCAAAATCAACTGGCTTTGGTGCATACAAAACACTGCATGCACAGTTACTAGAAGTGTTGCAAAATCTATTTAAAATGAGTTTTATTGAGATGAAAAAGTTTTCCATGGTAACTACAGCACGTTAATCAAAACCAAGTGCTTCCCCTCCATTAAACATGAATCGGAATACTTTTTGTTCAGAAATCCTTAAAAAGTAATCAGTTAAATGGAGTATTTTGGGATGTGCTTCGCTCCGTACGCTGGTTACTGTTTCTAATCTGGCTAATGAATGCACGCTAACGAGAGGTTGTCTGCGTGTTCATCAGAGGCTTTGAGGGGAACCTACTTCTCTGAACAGCCCTCAGCTGTGAGCTGCACTGGCAGGAGCTGCACTGGCAGGAGCTGCACTGGCAGGAGCTGCAGCCCCTCAGGTGGGACAGGCCGTGCCTGCCCAGCCGTGCCCTGCCCAGGTGGCAGTGTCCTTCCCACCCTACAAAGTACAAAAGCATTGGAGCACTCCACGGATACAAAGCAGTGTTTCTTGCTACCATCATCCATTCATACAGCATCATCTTCTGGATTTCCAGGCAGCTCTGGAGTAAGGAGTAGTCCTTTTCTTATCTGGTGGTTTGAAGTAAGAATAAACAGGTGCTGCAGGATATTCTGCATCTGGATTTTCTGCCATCATTTTCAGCTTGGCTTCAATGGCCTTTATTTTTGCACTGACACTGGAAAGAGAAAAAGCAGAAGAGAGGCTGAGCTTGATCTTAGCATGAAATCAGAGTAAAGCAATCCAGAGATTTTTGCTGACATGTGAATACTCCTCACACGAGGAGGGGCCAGGCAGCCCCACTGCTGCCCCCACAGAGGGGCAGGAATGCCCACTCAGAGCCCACCCCACTGCACTTCAACCCTCAGCACGGATTTGCTCCTCCAAGAGACATCACAGCACCACAAAATAACTGTCCCTGCACCTACTCAGCACTTTCTTGAGGACGCTGAGACGAGAACACGACAGGGCTTCCTACTTCATGTAAAATGATGTCACTTGAGGAGGTCTGAGCATGTGCAGCAGAGCACAGCTCCGAGCAGGCTGCTGGGAACAGCAGAGAAATGAAAGCCAGACTTCCTCCAGCTACAGCCTGCTCAGGATGGGAAAACCCCAGACTCTAATTAGGTCAGGAAGAAACATTATTTCAGCATTAGCAGGGTTTATCCCAAAGGGAGAAGCTATCCTAGGTTACACCCCAAATTCCTAGGACTTTTGTTATTCACTATCCTCCATTGGATATGGACCGAGGAATGTTCCCTCTCCCACTGTGGCTTCTTGCACCATCCATCCTCACTGCAACAACCCCTTTGTGCCACTGATGCAGCCAACAAGCTGCCTGACTCAAACCTCTCTGCTCCTTACTTCCCAGCCTGTTACCTCTGAATTCCAAGCTCATTTTATCTGTAGGCTAATGCATTAATCTGGTCCTGGTTCCTTACAGGGCTCCACTGATGGAACACAGAGGAAAACCACACACCCTCGCAGCCAAACCAAGAATTAGCAAAGCAGCACTGTGTGCTTTAGGAAAGCTCAGGGGTTGGAGAATTTATCACATCCCACAGACAAGACCTACATCCCTAACACTAGCAAAAAAAATGAAAATAAATTAACTTTATGTGAAGCACTACCTGTGATTTTGTTTTAATATTCTTCCATTATCATAGAAAGTTTTGCTCTTAAGAATTTTGCTGAAATGAATTAGTTCAATAAAAACCCTCTCACTGAAATGCACATGAAGCACATTCTGGCCAAAGGAGCTGGAATGCTACACATTCCCAACTCCTCTTCTCACCTCTTTTCCTTCCTACTGCCCAAGTAGCTTTACATGTTAGAAAATAAACTCCCAGTCCGAGGTGTCCCACATTAAATGAGTTACTTCACAGCAGTGCCCTTCCAAAACCAGCTTTTTTGCCACGTTAGATTTTTAGCTCAAACCATGCCAACCACTCTAGATGTTACAGAAATGGCAGAGGTTGGTTCCCTGCCAGCCCCACAGCTGGGTCACCTCTGCCCCACCCCACCCCACCCCTACCTGAGGTTAGACTGGGGTGGCTCCGTGCTGGACGATGGCTCCAGACTGATTGGAAGGATCTTCTCATTTTTGTTGTGATCATATCTCTGCAAGGGAGAGACCAAGGACTGAGCCAGCTGGAATTAGGGACAAAGAAATGCTTCCCCACAGGTACACTTTAAAGCTGGATTAACATCACCTCAGGTCTTGTGAAGCTTTTGCTGGGAAGGATTTTAGTGGCCAAACACAGAAGCAAATCCCAACCACAAGGTTCCATACAAACATGGAATGTAGACTGTGATGTCAGTTATGTGTCCTGCACTGTGGATCCTCAAACCCTGTCCCTGTTGCTTCGTGCTCCCCTCTACACAAGGCAGAAAAAAGATGGCAAATTTTAAGGGAACTCCTGTGCTGTTTGCTGTGCTTTTTATATGCAGAGCCAGAAGGTACCCCAAGCACAGAACTGCACCGAATCAGGCAGCGCTGCGAGAAAAGGAGGGGGAAAACAAGAAAAAAGACCAGCTAGGAACCATCTCCCTTCTGTAGAAAGCAGCTTGTGAGTCTGTCATCTCAGTGGGCAGTAGGCCTCCTGAACTATTTGCAGAGTTCTGCTTCCTTATTTCGCTTGGCTCAGAGTCAGGTTTGTTTTTCAGCAGAGCTGCTCAAACCAACAGTGTCTGCTGAGCCTTGGCCACTCATCTCCAAACTGTCTGTCTCGTGCTGGTCTTGTCTGAAACAAACATTTATTACAACCAGCCAAATTTTCTGTGCTGTTAAACCTTTCCATTGAGGGATTAGAAAAGTGCACCAGAGTGATTATTTATGCATGTTCCTCCCCAGCCAAGCCCAGAGCTGCCCAGCTCAGCTCCAGCTGAGCACCCTCACCCCTCAAACTCCTTTTATGGCCCGATCATTCCTCAGGCATCCGGAAGCACGTGGCACTCTGGGAGCTACAGAAAATGGAGACTGGATTTCCACCAGCTTGGATGTGCTGACAAGGGCCCTTGAAGTCAATAATTAAATCAACATGGTTTCCTCTAATGAAGATACCTGGTTTGGTTTTTTAGCATCCAAACCAGATGCATTAGTACATTTGGTAGAAGAAAATAGAAAGCTGCTTGTAGGATAATCAACACATGGTAAAAGAGAACTACCCCAAGGAAATAGCAACAAGCAGCTCCCCTCTGCCTCCCCAAAATCTCCTTATCTGGAAGGAAGTTATTCAAAATCAATGTCTTTATCAAACATGAGATGGTAAATAGCTGTAGGAGACACAAGGCAAGAATTTTTTAAAAATTAAGGCTATTCCAGATGGTACTGCCTAAGTTAACATAAAAAACTTGATTGTTTATGTGACACACCAAGCACTAAAAGGATATTTAGCTTAGATGTGAAAAATGTTACTTTAAAGTCAGAACTAATTACAGCTGCTGCCACGCAAGAGCTTTCAGAAATGAAACAAAGCAACACAGTAACCGGTAATTGGGAATTTCCATACCTCTACTATCCAAAAAGGGAGCTAAACCACAAAGGGAAGGATTCAAACTTCCAGCCAATTACTCACCAACTTTGGGAAAAGTGAAAGCACAGACATTTATAGAAGTAATCTGTTCACACTGCTCTGATCAGAAATCCCCTCCCAAAGCAGACCAGGTTAAAGGGCCTGTCCTCACCCACAGCCAACCCAGCACAGTTTGGGCACACTGAGAAGCTGTACATTGTTAACACCAACACTGCAACTTATTTCCTAGAACAGCCTGAAATCACCTCACCAGGCCAAGACAGGCCTTGGTAAGAACTGTTTTAATATTAAAGCTTTTCAGTTCTGCAGCTTAGCAGCAGTTGTCCCTCCCAGGCAGACTCTCACCTTGACCTGGGCGCGTGCCCACCGCACCACCAGCTTCTTGGACAGGGCCAGCTTCCCATTGAGGCACTGGATCGCCTTCTCTGCTTCCTGCACAGGAAGACACTTCCATAAACAAACCCAGCCTTTAGTCAAAACCTGCTCACATGGGAAGAGCCTGCTTTCCTTTGTTGAGCAGCCTGCTGGAAGGGCAGCTCACTGGTAGCAAGGGAAGCCTGTCCCATTGTATCCCAGTCCAGAAGACTCAAACACCTGAGAAACCAGACTCAGCAGCATTACTGGTTTAGCATTTCACTCAGTTTGGGGGAGGAAATGGAGAAAATGATCAGGAAAAATACCAAAGAGAGTCCACAGCAACAGCATTCAGAGAGAGGTTTATGCTATAAGGGAAAATACTGAGACTAATTACAGGGATTACACATGGCTCATTAACACCTATCCATGCTCCTTCCAGATCCAGCTCATGAGCACTGGGGCCACGACCCACTCAGTCCTCAGCTCAGCTCAGCAGTTTTGGGACACTCCCATAAAATCTGAATCACAGCAGTTGAAGATTTATGTTGCAATGCTGCTCCACCTTGCTATGAATAATTTTCTAGAGCTAATCCACTGTGGGGTCTTCTGACATTCCTGTCAGCAACTGAGGTCACAGAGACAAAAACAATCTCCAAACATGCTGTTCTTTCTAAGTTTGGAACAATTCCAGCATGATTATGACAAAGTAACTACACTCTGATGTTACTGGTGAGCATGACTTGAAATTTTTCTTTGTAACAAGAGCTAAAACCCCAAAAGGAGAGCTCAGGGCAGCTCACTCCAGGATGCTGCAGGTATGTCACATTGTATACACTGGTGTTCCTGCATTCAGGAAGCCAAAAGCAAAACCAGGAGGCCTCCAGGGCAGTTCTGGATTTCAGGTGGTCTGGCAGGTTGATCTAACATGTCTCCACAGTACAATTCAATGAGCTCACTGCAAAAGGAGACCAAAACCTGTCCCTTTCTGATGAGCATTAGAAAGCAGGACTCAAGAAAATAGAGCAGAGGAGAAAGGGAATCCCTACTAGTCCAGGGGCAGCCACAAAGTGGCTGTGAGAGTGGAGCTGTCAGAGTCCCTGGGTTTGGGTAGACAAGGTATTGAATTTATCCCTCCCTAATTAGCTTTAAATTAACTTAAAAAAATGGAAAATAAGCAAGTAATTTACATCAGAACTTTAGATAAAAGTAACTTACCTGTTTGGTTTCAAAGTTCACAAAACAGTAACCCCTTGGCTGCCCCTCCAGAGCACCAGACTTGTGAAAGAGGAAGTCAAACTGCTTTACTTTGCCAAACTTCTGAAGGAGTTTCAGAAGGTGGTATCTGAAAGGGAGAGAAGACATTTATGACACCTTTTATCCCAGTGGTACCCTAAGCTGTCCAGCTGTGTCATACACACATTCCCACACCCCTCAGAGGTGGGTGCCCTGCCCAGCACCCCCTCCAGCAGCCCTGGCTCTGAGCAGTGTTAGCAGGGACTCCCAAGCAAAGCTGCCTCCCAGCTGAAGGGCACACAGAACATCTATTAAAAGCTGCATTTTGGACTATTATGCAATGGCTCCTGAGGGGTCTGGGTGGGTTTTACCTCTGGTCTCTCTAAATCACACTTATTTTATAGCATAACCACCATGTCTCCCCTCCTTTAGGCCAGATGTGACCACCTGAAGGTCCATCCCCTGAATTCCTCCCCCAGCACAAGCAGTCCAAGCCCACAGCTCACAGCACCTGTGTCTCCCAGCATCCTGCTGTTCCTGCTGCCCTCCCTCTCCCTGGACAAGCAGTGCCAGTCCCATCCCTTCCCTGTGCCAAGGAGTACCAGTGCACTCACTGGTGGCCAAGGCCATGGCACACAGCCACCCAGCCACCCAGCCACACTCGCCTGGCAGAGCTGGGGAAGCAGAAACATAGAAGAATAAACAGAAAAAAAACAGGAATTCTCAGTATATCACAAGAAAAGAAGGGCACCAGACAGCCCTTAGTATCACCCAGGCTAAATCTGCCAGTGCTTCTGGCTCAGACAGCTTTTCAGTGGCATGCTCATGGAAGTCAGGCAGTTTTTTAGCCAATTATCTCCCTGCCATCCAGTGGGGATTGTGTGCTGTTTCCAATAAAACTGGGGAAAGCCAGGGTAAATCTGTCTGCTTAGTATCTAGTGCATGGAGCAACTTAAAACAAGGAGCACATTTGTTGTACAGGCCACATGTAATCCCCAAAGTTCCTTGCAGCTTTTTCTGGTTCCCTGGGATTGAAGTGTTTAACAACACTGGCTGACCCACAAGGAAAGTTGCTACTTTACTGCCTGACCCCACCTCTGGCATTTAAGAGTTATTTAAGTGTTTAATAAGGGTGTCTTAGTCAGGACTCATCTCCCAAGCAGCTGCACAGTGTTTGTTAGAAAGCCACGTAGTCTAAGCCAGATTTTCAGTGTTTAAGGTAACAGTGCTGTGAAAGCCCACCAGGACAACACCAAGTGCCAAAGGAGCACCAGGCACTGGATGAAACCTTCCATGTCCTGGCAGAACAGTCAGCAGTGACCCAAGACAGCCAAGTGCACCAGGCACCTACAGGGACAGTCCAAATGGGAAGGGCAGGCAACATTTTTCCTAATAAAGCCCGATAGGATGTCTGAAAAGGGCTTTAGCCCTTTGTTAAGCTTCAGGAGCCAGGCAAGAAAGTTCCAGGAACGTGAGTCATCCCACAGGATGGGTCACGGTGGACATGCAGGATGTGCACTGTTAAAGAGGTGAAGGTGCAGCATGTGCACGGACGAGCAGCTCAGAAGGGCCCAGTCACCTCCCAGGGGGACACACACACACATTGTCATTGATTATGGAAGGCCTCCCACATCCTTCGGAACACAGATGAAGTGCATGGGCTTCCAAGAAGCCTGGGAGCCCCCAGTCCTTGCTCAGAAGGCAAGGGAGACAGAAAAGAGCAGGGGGGAAAAAAGGAGCTGATTGCACAGTAGCCAAGTTTCACAGCTCCACCTCATGCCTCCAACAAGCAGTTACAGATGGACGAGTGAAAACACCGACTGTGGAGATGTGATGTACAAAAAGCCCCACATGCTGAACTTCCAGAGCCTCCAAAACATGGAAATGCACCTCAGGTTTTTTCTGTAAACACACTGCTACAAGAAGCACTTGGAATTTCAGCAGTATGGAAATAAAGCCCTTCCCACCAGAATGCTGTTCCCCTTTTGGCCATTACAGAGGCAGGGGAAGGGCAAGGAGGATTCTCCCTGTGTTCTGTTTAGCACCAACAAACCCCTGCAGCTGCCTTGCCAAAAGGAATTCTTTGTGGTTTGTTTTTTCTGAGAACCTCTACATTAAACATCACTTTCTTAGCAGTGAGGAGGTAGCTGCTCCTTCGAAACACATTTCCTTAAGAGTCTAGGAGCAACTTAAGTAATCTACTTGCTTTAGAATCTTTAGACTGTAGAGGATGCAAATGCTGTTTTCCAGCCATGCCTGCAATTTTACAACTGCAAGTCACCTACTCTCTATGGGACAGCTCAGAAGAGTTGTACAACTAAATGTTTCAGACTAGTGAGAGATTCACAGAATTCTGAGTTGGAAGGGACCCACAAGGATCATCTTAAGTCAATGGTCCACACAGGGGATTGAACCCATGACCTTGGCATTATTACAACCAAGTTTTAACCAGCTGAGCTGATCTCAGGGTCAGGCTGTATTGCTAAAATATCGAGGGCATTACTGAGGGCATATTATGAGCTGTATTGCTAAAATATTGAGGGCATTAACAGCAACTTGACAAGCAGTTCTTTAGGCCAAGAGGACTTCAGTACTGGAGGACCGGCCACAGAAAAGCCAAAGCTTAAATACAAAAAAAGAAGTGAGGACACGCCAAAAGCTTCCCTGCGGCAACACCGCGGGCAGGGCAGAGCTGGGGGCTGCTGGCACAGCCATGGCCAACCTCCATCCCCCTTCCTGTCATCTGATGCGGCTGCGACACAGCCCAGCAGCTGCCCCGCTTCCCTTTCCTCCTCTCTTCCTCCTGGCACCCCGAGCGCTATTGAGACGCAGGCCCGGCTTCCTGCGGACAATGCTGTCCCGAGGCGGCCGCGCCGGGCCCGCCACATGCCAAAACTATTACTGCGAGGAACTGTGTCCCGGCGGGCCCCGGCGGGGGGCTGTGACAACAGGACAGCAGCCTGGCAGCACATTGTTCTCGAGGTGAGGCTCGGCAGCCTGCGATCCTCCACACGCAGCACGGCGGCCCGAGGAAGTGCAACACCCGCGATTTCACCCCGTGGAACATGAATGGGCATTCCAGGGAAACCAGAGAATAGGGGGGCGTGAGCTGAGAGCTGAAAATGAAATCCCGCCTGTCCCGAGCGCTGAAAAGCCTCAGAAGGCTTTGCAACCAGGACTGGGCAGATAAAGAAAACAATAAATAACGCAGAGGAATACGGACCATGCACCAGACCGGCGTGACCAAGCAAATGCCCCCTATTACACACTGCAGATGGTTTGTACAGGGTTAAAGCTACGTTCTGTTGGCTAAATGGAACCTCACACCATCTAACTGCATGTCCCAGTTGGTTCCAATCCATATCTCACAAGTCCAGTGTTTTGGTGAACTCATCCTGACTGTTTTCAGGGACACCTCTGGAGCCTTGTGGGAGACCTGAGGAGTTCTCATGAGAAACCTCCGGGGAGTTGCCAAGAACTCCTGGGGAGTGATCTCTCCTCCCCCAGACAACAGCAGCTGTGACTCTGTTTATCCTCAGCTGCTTTCAGTCTCACAGGGGCTTACACAGATCTGAATTGCTCACCTTTGATTTTCCTGTACCTACCGGCAGAGAGGGCAGTTCTACCCCCCTTGCCACGCAGAGATGGAACTAAACTGTGTGTATGTGCCCCATGGGATGGGAGTGCTGAGGGATCAAACAGCTGACATGGCACATGCCCTGCCCTGCTGTGCAGCTGGGGGACAAATCCTGCCCCAGGCAGTGCCCACGGGGATGGTGAGGGGGCTCTGTAGCTTCCTGGCTCAGTGTCACCAAACCACCTGCTGCTGTCCTCGGGCAGTGCCCTGGCACAGGCACACTCACAGCAGGGATCATTCTGTCCTGGAAGATCCCACAGCAGGGATCAGTCAGCACCACAGGTGCCTGGGGACAGTGTCCTATGTCACCACCAGCTGTGAGGTCCCCTGGTGCCAGCTCACCCTGCTCAGAACACACGTAGGAGACTCCCAGTACCATCTTCTTCCACAGGCAGTCAATCCTTTAAGGCTGCTGGATAAAAAAGTCACCCCCAAGCATTACTTGCAGGGAGGAATGCCCACCAGAAGACCCACTGTAACCCAGGTAGGGCATGTCAGCACTGCCAGTTGAGTCACAGCTCCTCAATATGTGCTCCTTACCCATTAACTTCCCAGCACTTGATTGCAGTTTGCTCTTTAAATGGAAGTCCTGGATTGAGTCAAGACTTTCTGAACTCATTTCTGCTGGAGAGTGTCACCACCACTCATTAACTCTGCCAACACCTCAATCAACCTTCCCCTGTCTTAAACAAACCCAACACAGAAATAAAAAAGGCAACTCTTAAAAACCAGATAAAAGCAGCAAAAGAAGAAACAGCCATTTATTTTTCAGGGGTTTGATTTAGTCATGTGAGTAGTAACCTCAACAAGGATAACTGAGATGAGCAGCTATGAGCAGAGATGTAAATCTGTGGCATTAGAGGAACAGGGTCAAGATGATTTATAGAAACCTACTGACCTGATCCAGGACCACACACTTTCACTCTACACTGACAATGTGCGAAAAGGAACTTCCTCTTCTTTATTCACATGGAAAAGGAAATACAGTATAATTTTCAGGAGAAAAGAGCTATTTTTAAAGCCAAACCAAAAGCAGGACACAGGATTATAAAGCCTGAAATAAGCAACAAGCACAGTTACTCATCACTGTGCAAACCTGAAACATTCTGGAGTCTGGAAGCACTCAAGGTTTGATGACCCTGGAGAATGAAACCACCAAACTCACTTCACCCAAGTGATGAAATCAGTAACTTTTGCCATATAAAACTATCACTTGTCTGGCTGAGATTCAGAGGAACAACCTCCACTGAAAGGGTCTTTCACAGCACCGAGGATCACCCCAGGGAGGGAAGGGTCCAATGCACTTACACCCACCACTCCTCCCCTCACACCAACCCAGCTCCTGAATCCTCAAGCAAACAGCACTCAGGAATTCCTATGTCTAATTTTACGTGGTCAGTGAATGTGGACAAACCAGAGAAACGGAGCTGGGAGTGGGATAAAAATGGTAATTAATGCAGAAACCTCCCGAAGCTGAATGGCTGAACTGCACAATGCATTAATGATCCCATTTAGGGGCTATTGGGAACTGCTCTGCTCAGATGAGCCACACTTAGAATAAACCCCCAGCACCTGCACACACACAAAAAGGACCAGGAAGGAAAAGTATTCCATGACAGACACACACAATAGTTAATCAAAAATGCTTGTTTGTCAGGGGTGTGTAAACCCCAAATTGTTTTGGTGTGAGGGTTTCTTTAACACAACCTACTGATTTCTGAGCACACTATCCAAATATTGGACAGCACATCCCATTCCCTTGACAAATTAGCTGTTCAAACGTTGTGTTTGCTCAGGAGATAATTATCTGCAGCCTGGGGAAGACACGAGATGCACACACACGTGCTGGGTTTATGCACCACCACTCCCACCTCATCACCACTCCCTCACTCTGTCACTCTCCTCTGCTCAACCCACACCCAGCAAAACAAAACAAAGCTCTCCCGTGACACAGACCTCTGGCTGGGACACCTCCCCTGCCCACCCTCACTCCCCAGCAACCCCCAGCCACTCTGGGTGAGGATTTCCAGGGCTGTGCCTTTATTACCATTGTTTGTGCCACTGCCACCCTGAAAGTCTCCCAGTGGGAGATTCTACCATTTCCCTGGTTTAGACAATTTTCAGCCTCTGGGCTCCCACCCGAGCAGTGCCCCAGGGGATGCTCTTTGCAGGGCTCAGGACCTGCCTCTGAGCAGGGGCAGCCCCGGAGACACCCCAGGAACGCCCCCACCACAGGGGCTGCTCCTCCGCGGGGCAGGAACCGCCACCAGGAGGGAAATCCGCTCCAGGGGCACAGGCAGGAGCTGGGGGAGCTGCACCAGCCACTGCTGCCTCTCGGGAGCGCCCAAACTGGGGGGGGACCCGCCCCACAGCCCGGAGAGGGGCTGGGACCGCAGGGCAGGCACTGCTGGGGCTGGGGCTGAGCCTCGGGGGCTGCCAGGGCTGGGCAGGGACAGGCAGGGGGTTTATGGCCCTGCGGTGCTGGGGGGGACACGGCCCGGTCCCAGGGGTACCGGTCCGACCCGGGAGGCCCCGCCGGGCGCGGGGTGCGGGCGGTGACTCACTCGGTGATCTTGGGGTCGAGGTTGCCGATCCAGAGGCGGTGCCCGTCCTGCAGCGCGCCCTCGGACAGGATGGAGGCGTTCTCGAGGGGCAGCGCCTGGCGGCCCGGCTCCATGGCTGGGCGTGGGGCGGCCCCTGGGCCCGGCCCGGCCGCTGTCGCTGTCGCTGTCACCGACACCGCGGGACCGCGCAGGCCTCGCCCCGCCCTCGGCGCCGCGCCATGACGTCACGCCGCGCCCCGATGACGTCAGCGAGACGCGCAGGGCCGCGCGACGGTGAGCGAGGCGGCGGCG
>VWZD01001400.1:475598-496598 GCA_013396695.1 Sakesphorus luctuosus | reverse complement strand
GGGACAGGGATCGGGGATCGGGGATAGGGATCGGGGACGGGGACAGGGATCGGGGATCGTGGATAGGGATCGGGGACGGGAACCGGGGACAGGAAGCCGAAGCGCGCCCATGGCCGGTCCCCCCGCTGGCCTGTGCCCGCTGTGGCCGGTCCCCGCGCAGGCCGGTGCCCCCGGTGCCCGTGCCCTCCGCGAGGACCGCCCCGGTCCGTGTGGCCGCAGGTCCGAGCGTTGCAGCGCCGCGGCCACAGCATCGCCCCGAACGGCCCCGGCTGGAATAAACCCCCGCGGGGAGCCGAGGGTGTCAGACCTGGCGTGGCAGAAATTAAAGTGTCAGCACGGCTGCGGGGCCGAGCTCACCGCGGGTTCTGTGTCCCTGGCCACGTGGGCAGATGTGCCAAGGCCACAGCGATCGGTGGGCACGGACTGGCGGCCCCCGAGCCCCTTCCAATGCAGACACCCCGACCCAGTGCCCATGGGTACCACTCAGTCCTGAATCAGGTTGGGTTTGGCACAGCGAGTACCCCCCTGCCTCTCTCTTTTGCAGGTGGGTGAGAGAGGAGCTGTGGGGATGGCCCTGGCACTGCGATGGCTCCGGCCCCTCCCGGCCCTGCTGCACCGGGTGCCCTTCCTGGGCACCAGGGGGCTGCCAGGGGCTCCCCCGGGCTGGCCTGCCCTGCTGCTGGAGGGCTGCAGCCAGTGTGGCCATCAGGTGCTGCTCAGCAGACAGCTGGCTACCAAAAAGGGTAAAAACAGCAGCTTTTCTCCTGCTGTTCCAACCCATCTCTCTCTCTCTCATATATATATATATATTGGCTCACATGCTCAAGTACTGGGTTGTTTACTCATTAATAAGTACAGTTACTTCAGTTTATCTTAGACTCAGTCCTGAATCTGACAGGTAATTAATGTTTCCTTTCTGTTCTCTAGTGCAAAAACTGTTGCCAGACATTAATTTGGGTTTTTTGTGCAATCTGCAGCTAAAGGTAAAGGGCAGAGTCAGGCCAAAGTGAACATCAGTGCTGCCCTCGTTGAGGATATTATCAATTTGGAGGAAACCAGTGAAGACATGCAGGCAGTCATTGAAGCTCTGAAAGAAGATTTCAGCAGGAACATCAGTGTTAGAACATCACCAGGTTGGTAATTTCCTTGCATGATGCTCTGTGGTCTGTAAGCAAGGGTACAAATCCTGGTAACAGAGAACTCAGAATTTGTCAGAATTGATTTGCTTCTTCTGGAGTTATTCACTGGGCACCCAATTGCTACAGCCCTGACATCCCAGCTAAAGGTTTCCTTCACCCTGAGCTTGACCAGGAAGAATCCATTTTTGTTAATAGCTTCCTGGAAATTGCTCTTGTAAGTGGGAGATGTCAGAAGTCTCTAAGTGAACTGTTTGCAGATGTGATGGAGAAGCAGGTTGTCAGCTAATGGTGCAGTAGGGCAGGAAAAATCCAATTGCCATTAAATTAGCCTTTTGGAAACTGCCATCAGGCTGGTGTCTGGCATGTACAAACTTTGTTTTGCTCTGCAGCTTTGTGGGTAGTGACCTGGACAGGCCTCGCTCACTTGGTGGGGTTTGTGCTTTAGGAAAGAATGTGCATTATTTGGCTAAGCCACAGTTACTGTAACACTCTGAGCCTACACATTTGTAAGTGTATCAAGTTTCAGGGATAAAATTCAACATTAAACAATGACCAAATTTGAGTCATTCCCCACCCCACCTCTGGCAGGGGCACTTCTGTCTTTAGTGCAGTTGGAAAGTGGAGCTCAGTCTCTTAACTATTTATTTTAACCATAGGTAGGGTTTTTAATTGCACTGATAAAGTACCTCCTGTCCCATGTGCCTTTTGGCCTGTTAACATTTTGCAGCAGAAACGAGAGAGCAGATTAAGAGTAGCTCAGGGAGAAACTGAATACTTTAAATTAGGCAGCGTACAACACCCCTCTGGGGACCTGGGGAAGAAAGAGGGGTTTAGGAGAGCACTGCTAAGTTAAAGACAATATTTGTCTTGACTTTTAGAGCAGCATTTTGATTTTCTTTAAATACTAAGAATTAAGAAATAACGATTTCCTTTTAATTCTTAACAATCCTGCTTAGTTTTCCTATTCTAGCAGCAAAAACAAACAAGAGTTTTGTTTTCATGTTTTAGAGTAGCTTTGAAATATTTAGCTTGTGAATACACAGGGGATGCCTGAACACAAACAGCACCTGAAGTCTGAATAAACATGTTTTTTTCCTTTGTAACCTCTATATTTTGCAAAGCAGGAGGGAAGTGGGGCACTGCAGATGTGTTTTGCTTCAGCACTGCTGCAAACTGCTGTATCATACTGAAAGTGCCTGTGTTTGGTTGTTTTGAGGGGTCCTGGATCACATAACTGTGATGACCAAAGATGGGAAGTTTCCCCTGAACCAGCTGGGGCAGATCTCACAGAAATCACCACAGCTCATTATGGTGAACATGGCCAATTTCCCAGAGGTAAGGAAGGACACGCTGGGAGGGAGAATTACCACGGGAACAAACAGGTTGGTGCTGAGCAAAGGAACACTTGGACAAAGTCAGTCAGAGCTGGCAGGGCTGAGAGCTCTGCCTGGGCTCTGTCAGTTGGTGCTGACACAGACCAGAAGGGGATTTTTGTGCTGACAGTGATTCCCCAGCCCTGCCTGGCTCAGGGAGCAGCTCACCTGCAGCAGTGAGGGAGGGCTCAGAGCAGAGTGCATGCTGGCTTTGCTCTCAGGGTTGTATCCTGTGAGTGCCACAGTGTGAGGGCTTTGCTTTGCGGGCTGCTTTCCTGTCAGCTGGATCTGCAAAGTGACACTAAGTGACAGACAGGATTCCCTGTGCCCTGCCAGCCCTCCCTTTCCCATGGATGGCACCCAGCAGTCCTGAGCACACTCCTTGGGCAGTGTCTGCAGGTCAGAGCACAAACTGAGCACTTTATGTTATCTTCTGTGAGAGACAAGTTCCCTTAGTTTTCTGCAGGAGCCTCAGACTTGCCCCTAAGTGAGGCAGCAGATGCAAATCCCACCTTGGGCTCCAGCCCTGGTGGTGCCTGCAGCTCCTACAGGCAGGTGGGAGCAGAGCAAGCACAGGGGCAGCGATGCATCTCACCCCAGGGCTGGAGGTTTGCCAGGGCTCATCTCTATTTGTTTTGCAAAGGCTTTCCCCAATTAGTTAAGTCAGCAAAGTCTCAGAGGAGGTCAGTGTGAGGCACTTGATGCCTGAGTGTTTCTCAGAGTGTACAGAGGCTGCAGAATGGAGGCCCCTCATCAGTGGGTGCGCTGAGGTCCCGCAGAGCCGGCGCTGAGAGGGCCAGGGAAGGCACTCCATGGTTACCCCGTGTCAAACAGGACCTCAGGCTGAGCAATGGGCATGGGAGGAGTTAAACATCCCCTCTATAGCATTGCCAGCATTTTCTCTCTAAGCCAAAGGACCGATTGTCACTTGAACTACTTCTCTCACTACAGTTGCTTTATACCATAATGGTTCTGTGATAGACTGAACTCTTTAAAACCATTACAGACATGATTACTTGATGTCATTGTTTACAGCATGTAGTCAGTACTTCATGACATTGAGAAGAGAATAAAATTGCCTCAAGAGTCAGAGAAATACAATAATCATAGAAAAAGACTTGCAGGGCCACAGTCTGTTTGCTCAAGGGTTATGAAACCAAACAAGACTGTTTTTTCAAGTGTGGTTATTTTTTTCATGGGCTGCAAGAGGATGGGGGCAATATTGCAATACTTTCCCCTTCCTCTCAGTAGTTTCCCCTCCTTTGAACTCCTCCAATATCCACATTAAAGAACACAGTTTTTCCTGAGCATTTCTTTCCTATGGAGCAAGCACTGTCCATAGAATAACACATTTACATTCCTAACGTGCTGAGGTCATTTTGGTTGCAGTATCTCTGCCCTTGTAGTTTCAGAGGAGAGCAGTTGCCTCTTGCAGAATAGCAGCAGAGCCTTCATCAGGTTCAGTGATGTCACGTGTCAGGGACCTGAACAAATCTGCAGAGCTTTAGTTTGTGCCTCAGATGACAAAAGCTGAGCTTCGTAAATACAGTTGGAATGACATAAATACTGCAGCAGCCTGGAGCTAAAGTTAATGATGGCAAAGAGGATCAGAAATAGCATCGTGCCTGGTAGGAAACACCACGCAAGTGCCACAGGGGTACAAGCTCCTTGGGCCTGTCAGTGTCAAGAACAAGATGAACTGGCAGAGCCCTGTGGGAGCTCCGAGCCAAACTCTGCTTTACCCCAAAGCCAGGCACTCTGTAGAGGCACAACCTGTGCCCTGGGGTGGAGAAGAAGCCTTTTAATCACCTTGCAGTCACCAGGAAAACCTGCCACCCCACCTTTTAAGGAGAGCAGAGTGTCAGCCAGAGGCAGGGGAGTTTTGAGGAGTTAATCCTCCGTAATGAGCTGTAAAATAAACACAGAGCTGGGCACGGGCGCTGTTCCTCAGCCATCTGCTACTGCCCCGGTGTCCTGTGGTCAGGTTGGAGTGCTGAAGTGGTTAAGTTTGTTAACGTTTCAGAATTGGCACTGGGTGATTTCTAGTGGGAAACATTCAACTGGAATTTTTAAATGCTGAGAATCTTTCATCTCCTTCGCCACAGTCGGGCTCTGCCTTGGGAATTCATTGCGGTTTCACTCTGCGCTGCCTCCAACCACTCGAATAGTTCCAGAGAAGCCAAACAGTTTTCTTTTGTTGTTGCTCCCCTTCCCCTCTCTCTCCCCCCTTGGTGCCCCCCAGCCCGGTACGAGCGGCCGTAGTTTCCCATTCGGGGTGATCAAAGCTCTCTGCACCAATGTAACTTCCTGATCTTACTGGTAACAGAAGTAAATGTTTCCATGTTCCTTGGAGATGGATTGCCAACTATTGACAGAGTTCTGGCATATGGGAATGATTATTTCCTAATTCCCTTTACCTTTTGATCTGTTTCACAGAGCACAGCTGCAGCTATGAAGGCTATAAGGGAGAGTGGCATGAACCTGAACCCCGAGGTGGACGGGACGATGATTCGGGTGCCGGTTCCTAAGTGAGTATCGATGCCCAGGTTCATCTCCATGCCAGACAGCACAGTGGGCTGCAGGGAGTGCCCTCCAGAGGGTAAACATGCATGATTGCTGAATATCCCCATGCAGCTGCTTTCCAAATAGCTGTAGTTCAGGTTTGGAAAAAAATCTGAGCCCCTAAAAGCGTCTGGTGGAACCTCTTCCAAGTGTCTGAGCTCTAAGTCATCACATCTTGGCATCTGGTGGTTGGTTTTATTCTTCATCCTCCGCCTCCAGAGGAAGCCTGGTCCCTGCTGGCTGCAGCACTTTGCAGGAGAGCCAAAGGCTTTTGAAGCTGTATTGCTTTAATCCTGGGGCTGGTTCTTTGCTGCCCTGCTCTGAATTCCTGCAGTTACACTGCACAGAGCAGCAGTGAGGCAGCAGTACTGGGGGTGAGGAGCACCTCGGTGCAGAGAGCACTGACAGGAGGTGATGAAAGCGAGAGGCAGGAAATCTACAGCTTTGACTGCTCCCTCTTGTCATCTAATACACACTGTGTAACTGGTGGCTGCATGGGAGTGTTGGTGCAGGGCTGATGGAAGAGCAGCTGCCCCTGGCCAAGGCATGAGCATCACAAGTGCCTCCCAGCCCCTGGACAAGGCATGAGCATCACAAGTGCCTCCCAGCCCCTGGACAAGGCAGGAGGTGCCACTGCATCCATGCTTCAGTTTGGATCAGAAGCAGTCCTGATGATCCCTTGGTGTGCCTGGGGATAGGGGGCCTTTCAGATACCTCCACTGGCTGGCACAGACACAGCCTGTCACAGGCACCAGGGTTGGGTGGCACAAGGAAAACTCACAGGTTCCTGTGGGTGCTCAGACCTGATGGAGCATCTAAATGCCCTGGGCAGGTGTGGCTGTACATGAACTCACACCCTGGGGTGAAGGCAAACAGCTCCCATACAGGGGGTGCACAAATCCCTTGCACAAGCAGGTGACTTCTTGGTAAAGATGAACCAGGTATTTCTTGTGCTTTAGATCTCCTTTAAAAATTCCATGGAATTTTACCCAGCATTTTCATCAGAGAAGTCTAATTGCAGCTTTCCGTTGCAGTCAGTGAGAGGGAATGACATTATCATTCTATTTGCTGATTTTCTCTCCCCGTGCTCCCTGCCCTTCCCCCATTCCTCAGGAGAGGAGGCAGAGGAGGAGGAGGAGGGCACCATTATCTTCCTAATTGCTGAGGCTCCCGGGTTGCTGCACAGTGGTTTGATTGTTAATGGGCACTTGGGTCATCCTTGAATACGAATTGCAGGGGAGGAAACTCCAAAACTGCAAACCAGAAGCTTTAACAAAATACTGTGTTTTTAAACAAACCTGTATGGTCTGTCACCATCTTCTGTGGTGCTGCAGAGCCAAAACAAGTCTCCTCTTCCCAGGGAAGCTCTGCCTGGTGTGCTGCTCTGCTGTGTCAGGGTTGCAGCTCCTGGTTCCTTCCTGGCTGCCTGGGAAGTCCTGAGTTAAGGGTTTTTTGGGAGCTGTGCCCTGTGGCTCTGCCCTCACTGCCCCTGCAGTCCCTTTTGCTCTCCAGTTACATGGCTGTGTCTTTGGGAGTTTCATCCACTTATGGAAAAGACAAACAGACAGTTCCAGCCCTTTAAAACCTCTTAATGCAAGAGAGGGGACAGAAATAATGGAATTCCACAAGAGGCCTCTTGTTAACATTATATCCCTCAATTCCTTTTTAAAATTTTCTGAGTTTTTAATTCTTTTCAACAGTTTATGAAAGAATATATGGCAGACAGATGTGGTGAAATTGCCAAAATTACATCAGGTGTGCAGAATGAACAAACAAATCAGAAATGAAGAGACAATATTGTTTCTGCAGACATTGGTTCTTCCACAAAGGGAGGCACAGTAGAAACAGAACCAAACCCGAATTGTCCTCACCTGTTATTAAACCCATTTTTAGTCTGACCTGTCAGCTGGACACGTGTGTGTCCTATTTTGCCTTGTGCAGGTCCAGCTGTGCTCCAGAGTGTTTCAAGTGAGCATTTAAAAATGGAGTTTGCTTTTCAGTATTTATTCTGTTAGTTTAGTTTTTGCATTGCAGTTTCAACAGAACAAATGCACTGGTGTGGTTGGTGTGTTTGCTCCTGCTGCCTGCCAGGCCCCCTCTGCTCCCCAAGGCATTCTCCTGTTCGTGTGGCTAACTCTGCATAGGCAATATTTGTTTGTACAAAAAGTAACCTCCGAGGGTTTAAAAATAAAAAATAAAAAAAGAACCAGCCATGGGAACATTTGTATTGGTTGATCTCTTGGCCGAATTTGACCTGACCTTGTGTCTTTTATGGTATTGCCTCATTTTTAGATTCATCTTTTTTGGACCCATTGTGTTGCACTGGATATTGTTTGTAAATCAGTAATATTTTTACACATGTTTTACTGAAAGCCAGATGACTCATTTGAAAGTTTAATGACTCATTGTGAGCTTTTTTTTTTCCTTTGCCCTTTAAGAAACATGCAGATACCTACACTGTGGGGAGAAAGGACCCAAAAATTGTCCCTTGCAAACACACCGAGGCTGTTCCGAGCTGCGCTCGCTCATCCTCAGGAGTCTGTCACTGGCTTTTTATTGAGCCATAAATGCTGCAGCCTGTGTTTATCTGCAATTATGAATGCAGAGGGTTTAGTTAAGCCTGCTTTCCTTTAACTGCTCCCTCTCCTGCACAGGAAATTCCTTGTGTTTGAGAGACAGAAATTGCTCTTACCCGGAGAAATGTCTTGCGTTGGGACGAGCCGTGCCGTGCTCGCCGTGGGTCTGCTCTGCCAAGGGCTGCAGTGAAACCCCTGGAGCTGAGGGGGGCAGAAAACCACGTGTTACTCATGGCATGGGGTGTGTTGTGACCCCCCTGACGTGTCACTCACCAGGCTTTGTCCTGGTCCCTGGGGGCACAGTGGGAATTGAGCCCAGTGCTCCCTGAGCTGCAGGAAGGGCATCAGGGGGGACAGAGGGGACCTTGTCCTCACTCCCCGCTCTGGCAACCCCTTCCCCAAGTTCACTTCACACTTTTCTTTGGCTGTAAGTGGGGGTAGGGATTACTAGTAGGGATTGGTTACTAGACAGAAAAGAAAACATACCTAAAAGCAGCTTAAAAGTCCCAGATCTTGGGGCAGGATTAAACAACTGTCCTTAGAAACCGTGGGCCTGGCTCGTGTTGATGGATTCCTTAACCAGAAACAGCATCTGCTTGGAGAAGGGTCCATTTCTGGCACTGCTGGTAGCATTGCTGAGAATTTACACACAGTCTGGCTGGAACATAAAACCCGCTGAGAAACTCCCCGGCACTGCACAGTGATAAAAAGAAATTGGTGTTAATAAAGACAGACAAGGAGGCATGAAAGCTGTGACCCCGTGCCAAGAAGCAGAGGAAATCTGGCAGTGCTGCATAAACAAAAACATTTCCTGCGTGGCTGTGCAGCCCCGGGCAGGCAGCGATGCCCCGGGCACAGCTCGGGGTGCTCCCAGGGCTGGGCAGCCCCACTGCCCACGGCTCCAGCCCCATCAGCAGGGCATGGCACAGGGTTCCAGCTCCCCCTCCAAGCTGAGCAGCCAGCATTGACTCCCCACCCCCTGAAGAGCTGCCTGGGAGTCTGACCTTGCAGGGACCTCGCGGGGCTCTGGTGGTTCCGGGTGTGCTGCGGGAGCTCTGCATGGGGAGGCTGAGCATGGGGAGCCGTGGAGGGGTCCGTGTTGGGCTGCAGGGACACCACAGGATCCCTGCCCACTCCTCAGGCTCGAGCCTGTGCTGGCCAGGAGCCTCCTGACTCATGTGATGGGTTAGGTTGGACATCAGGAAAAGGTTCTTCTCCTCTGGTGGGCACTGACCAGGCTCTCCAGGGCAGTGGGCACGGCCTCAAGGCTGCCAGAGCTCCAGGAGTGTTTGGATGATGCTCTGAGGGACAGGGTGGGATTGTTGGGGTGTCTGTGCAGGGCCAGGAGTTGAAATGATGATCCTTGATGTTCTGTGATCCTGTGTGCCATTCCCTGGCCATCTCCCAGGGAGGGGACAGGCCAGGGTGCCCTGGGTGCCAGGGCATTGCTCTCTGGGTCTGTCAGCTTTCCTGGAGATGCCAAATGCCTGTAATTCCTGGCTGGTTCTGGGAAGCCTGTTCCCCCTGGCCCTGTGGAATAGGGATGACTGGAGAGAGGCCAGTGGCTGTGCAGGGACAGTCCTGCAGAGGGGAGGGACAGGCTCCTCTGTGCCCCCACAGCCCCTGCCACACCCCCAGTGGGGGGCACAGCCCTCGCCCCACGTTCCCTGAGCTCTGCAGGAAGAGTCCTGGCCCCAGTGTGTTGGTGACCCAGGCTGCTGCAGCCAATTTCTAAATACTCCTGTGAAATGTTTATTTTGCCACATCCCCCGTGAGCTTGCAGGTCTCAGGGAGTGCACCAGGGATTTTCCTTCTCCAGGCAGCCTGGAAACTCCAGTTGCCATGAAAATAATTAAAATATTATTGTTAAGCACTAGCAGTTGACAGTGATCAGCTGTAGGTGCTGGAGCATTACCAGAGCTGAGGGACTCCTCAGCCATTCCTGTGCCTTTTGGATGACCAGACCACCTCATCCCCTGCAGTTTTTGGGGGATGGGAAGTTCAGGATTTTCTTGTGGCCCCACCTCAAGGGGAAGGTGGAGCTGAAGTTCTCCTGGGCCAAATTACCTGTGGCTGACCATGTCCAGCAGCATCTTCTTGTCACACCAGGTGTTCACATCATCTTGGTGAGAAATCCTGGTCATGGTGAGCTGGAATAAAGTTGAGTGAAAGACAAGCTCTGGAGCTTCCCAGTCCTCAATTCAGGCTCCTCAGGTGCAGAGACACAAATCTGAGTTTGAGGAGCTGAGGATTCCTTCTAGCCTTGCAGGATTGTGCTTTTCAGGATGACACTTTCCAGTTCCATCTTTCAAGTCTGGAGCTGGATTTTTCCTCTTTCCCACAGATGCTTTGGCAGCAGGAAATAAGGAAAGTCTGAACATTCAGCACTGCAGCAACAGCTGTAAACCAAGTAAGATTCAGTCCAGGTTCCTCAGCTTAGGGCCACGCTGGAAATTTTCCATTCTAGGCTCAGGACTTGCTTCCCTGGGTTTTCTGCCCTGGGGATGCTGTGCAGGGGTGGCTGGTTTTCCCAGGTGGACCAAAGCAGAACAGAAATGTGCCCTGAGCTGTTCAGTCCCTCTGCCCTGTGACACAAGGCCTCCAAACAGGGCAAGGTCCAACACCAGCAGCTTTTGGGTGTCCCTGGGCAGGGCAGCACCACCCAGAGAGGATCAGTCATTTACCTAAAGTCCATCACAGGAAACAAATCTGGCTGTGCCACACCTGACACTGTTTTCCTCTTGGTGTTTTTCTCTCCCCTTCTTCCCAGGGTCACCAGAGAGCACAGGGAGAGCCTGGCCAAGCTGGCCAAGCAGTCCACCAACAAGTCCAAAGAGGCCCTGAGAAAGGTGCGAAGCAAAAGCATCAGCCAGGTAAAGAAGTTCAAGAGCAAAGTGTCAGAAGATACCCTCTGGCTGCTGGAAAAGCAGGTAATTTGCTTTCCTTCTGCCATATCCTGGTGTCCCCCAGCTCAGTGGTGTGTTCATCCAGCCCTTGCTGAGGAATTTCCAGCACTGAGAGCCCAGCAGGGGAATGGGCTGCAGTTTTGGAGCTGTCAGTGACTGTTATATTTGCTTTTTCATTGGTGGATTTGGGGCTTCAGTCTCAAAGCCAAATTTATGATATGAACCATTTTAAAATGACATAGGAAAAAAAATTCCCAAAACCCTTTTGTACTACGAGGGATTGTTGCACCAACCAGCAGAATTTAGGGAGCAAACCAATCCACGTCCATGCCTGTCCCACCACTCCCCCAGTGCCTGGCCACTGCAGACAGCTGGTGTTGATGAGGATTGCCCCTGTTGTTATTAATGAAAAGGCTAGCAAGATTATCTCTGTTCAGAGTTTTTGGCTCCAACTCAGGAAAATACTTAAGCACATGCATAATTCCCTAAGAGCAGATGTCACTAAAGTCAACTACTTGGTCATAAACTGAGGCACAGGCCTAAGTGTTCTGCTGAATTGGTGCCTCTGAAGGCAGGCCATTACTTCTGAGCTGTTTGTTTATTAACAGCTAAAGTTAGATACATTGCAAATGCTCTGGGACAGTTCTCTGTGTGCTCACAAAAATAAACATCGATATACAGAGCGTTTGTGTGAGCAGGAAAATGGCTGTGCCATTGTAACCAAATCCTGTTGGGAGCAGCTCTCCCAGAGCACACACATGCTCTGCTGCACTGGGAGAGGTAACATCTCCAGTGGAATTTCTTCTTGCACCCACATTTTTCCCTATGAGGAAAGGTCATTAGACCTTGGGAGGGAGCACAACTTAACTGTGAAACCAGAGCAGAACCCCCAGTGTGGTCCAGCCTTTACCTGCTCTCACCCAAGTGCCTGCACAGTTTCATCCCTTTTACATGCTTGTCATGTCCATCCCATGTCACCACAAGACCTGATCCCCAGGCAGGGCTTGAACAATCACCATCCTTTGTCTTTTACAAGACACAAACAGCTTGTTCCCTGGTGTGTGTTCCTGGTGTGTCCTGAGCTGTCCTCCACTGTTCCCTGTTGTTGTGGCATTGCTGCAGCACTGACAGCCCTCTCTCCTCTGTGCCAGCACCAGCAGGTCTCTCTCTGCCTCTGCCCTCCCCTAAGTCACTGTTAAATAAGGACCTGGCCAAGCCACTTGTGAAGCTCAGCCAGGAGTTTGTGTGTGATTCTTTTCAGAGCCTTTGACCAGTCCCTGCCCGAGCTGTCCAGACACAGCACAGTCCCCGGGGCTGCTGGGAACCCCCAGAAGGAGCCAGTTATTGCCCCAGCATGACTGGGGTTTTATTGGGACCTTAGGCTTTGTCCCAGACAATGATCCAGTCACTCCTTTCCCTTGGATGCCCTCTGGCATCACCTCCCACAGGACTGACTTGCATTGTCTTGCCACAGATCCAGCAAATGGCAGATGAGGCTGTGGCAGAGATGGACAAGCTGCTGGCAGCAAAGACCAAGGAGCTGCTTGGATAAACACCATCCCAATGGATACACTCCCCCCTGAGCAGGAATGGACTGCCACATGGCCCAGCACTCAGCCCTGCCTGGGGCAGCACCTCAGGGCTGGGCACGGGCAGCCTGAGCAGCTCTGCCTTGGCTGCTCCCACTGCCCACCTGGGCAGGGAGGGGGGAACTCTCCTCACTGTTCTTCATCCAGCTGGGAGCAGAACTGGGTGAACTGAGATGAAAGATAACACACCAGCAAGGAGGACTGGAGGCTGCTGGAGGGACTCCCAGGGAAGCTGAGGCACAGAGGAGGGACTGCCCTGCTCACCTCAGGCCCTGTTTGTGTTCCTGCACCACCAGCCTGGCAGGAGCCATAAACACATGCAGGGGAACCTGCACTTCCTGCTGCAACCCTCAGCATCTGGTTTTTCATGAAATAAAGTCAAAATGAGATGTGGAGGAGCAGCCTGGCAACAGGCAGGTCCTGGTTGGTGTGTTCCCTTGGCTTCCTGTGTCCCAGAGGAAGTGTTTGCCCCAAGCCATGGCCACTGGGAAGGGGTGAGGGAGCTCAGCAGTGCCTGGGCAGGGCACAGGGGCTCTGTGCTGCCCAAGCAGAGACTCAAACCAGTGCAGTCAGCACAGCTGCTTTAGCCAAGACCTAGAAAGACCAAAAGCCAACACAGGAACTTTGCAAAACCAGTATCTGCCCCCACTGACCAGTTAGAGAACATCCATGTGAGCCACAAGCACCACATTTATGGGGCTGGAGGGGGCAGAAGCAGAACAAGGTCCTGAACACATCACACAGCCCAGCTCCTCACTGCCAGCAGGTACTTCCCAATGGCAGCACTCGGCCCTGGTGGCAGGAGCAGGGAGGTGGCGGCAGGAGCAGGGAGGTGGCGGCAGCGCCCCAGCCCTGCTCCCAAAGGCACTTGGGTTCAAAGAGCACTGAGTGCTCTGCACTCCTTAAATAAACAACTCCCAAAAAGTTAGTTTGTGTGCCACGGGGAGGGGGAGGAGGATGAAGGATTTGCTCTGCTAGGGCCCCACATGTCAACAATTTCTCTGCTTTGTGTATTTTGGCCAAAGCCCTTGCCATGATAAATGAATAAAGGAAGATGGTGAGCCCAGGGCGGTTCCACAGCTCGGGAAATTGCTTTCAGCCGATTACTGGATTTCTTTTGACATTTATCAACTGGGCTTTTTTGCCATTGTTGCAGCCTCAGCATCCCCACAGCAGCATGGGCTTGAAGGGTTTCCCTGATACCTGCTGGCAGCAGCAGCTGCTGAGCTGGGAGCTCCACAAAGCTGGGGCAGGTGGAGAACTGCTGCTGCTCCCGGGTGTTTCCTCAGCTTCTTCCTTGTCCAAGCCCTTGGGGTGGTGGGGATGGACTGGTGGAAGGGTGGGCCGGTGGAGGCAGGCACTGGAGCTGCAGGAAGTCATTGCATAGAGGAACTTCCCAAATACTTACTGCTGTTCCTCACCTGTAGCATCTCTGCACCTCACAGGAAATAAGAACTGTGGTAAAACTGCTCCAGCACCGGGCTGAGGATGGAGCTGCCTGGATGACAAATCACCTGCTGCTCCACACCGGGAGCTGCAGCACAAGGTCTGCCCACTCCAAACACTCCTCCAGCAGCACCAGCAGGAACCTCTCACTTGGTTCCAGCCTGGATTGCACCCAGAGCTGATAAGGAGCTGCAGCTGATGCTGTTGGCGGGTGGGGAAGGAGCTCCAGCTGTGCCAAATAACCCAGGAGGGGAAGGGACACGGGCCAGAAAGCAGCTGGGCTGGTGGAATGTGGGTCTGTGTCAGCGCCACCACATCAGCCACTGAACGGTTTGGCCTTGGCTGTAAATGCTGTGGGTGGCGCAGGGCCAAGGCCAGACCCCTCATGCTCTGCCCTGGGCTGCCCACACCCCTCTGCCCTCACCAGGAGCCCTCTGCCAACAGCATCTGTCAACCTGAGGCACTGTTGGGTTCCCATCCAGCGAGTGCTGTCATGGCCTGGAGGGGTGGGGGTCCCCCAGGGGTCCCACTCCCAGCACAAGGGGCACATCCCTGGGCACATCCCTGCTCGGGAGAGACCTGCACCCTTCCCAGGCTGCTCCTCCGGGCTGTCCCAGTGTGCCCCGAGCTGCTGGACAGGGCCCAGGGCGGGCACCATCCACCCACCTGCTCCCGGGCTGAGCGGCTCAGGGACGCTCCAAACGGGGGCAAAAAGGAAGGAAAAACTCCAAGGAAGCTGGAAGCTCTCGACATAGTTAAAAAACAACATTGCTCTTCAAAATAGATGTGATTGCACTCCTTGTGAGTCATCGAGCAGAGACACCGAGATTGCTTTGTGCCAGGGACGAGCCGGGCGCTGATTGTGCCGCCCGGATTTGTATCCAACAGCCCCTGGATGGCATGTCAGAGTTTACAGCTCGCATACATTTGCAGCAGTGAGCTTTGCAAAATGTATCAATGTAATCTCTGCCTCCTATATTCCGTGTTGATTAGACACGATTTCTGGCTGGATTTTCAGAAAGCTCAAGTGCTTTTTTAATCACTACAGAAGCTCATTATTGCTTTCCAGTGACTCTTATGTCCTTCACTTCTCCTTTCAGATTAGAGTCTATAGTCAGATGAATATTGGATGATTTCATTACATACAAATGCAATCAACAGTTTTGCATAAATTTCTCCTCTTTTCTTGAGTTTCAATTGACCTCAGCACCCGTGGAGGCAGGCGCAATACACATGTAAATGAGCTGGCGTTGCTGCAAAGACGCGGATGCGAGAAACAAGATAAACTGTCAGATAATATTCAGGATTTTTAAGAGATCAAAAAATACTTCCTCGTTCAGCCCAGCCATAAAAATGGCACCTTCAGCTGCCGGGGAATTTGCTTTTGTTTTGCTCCGAGCCAGGCTGTGGACAAAGCCCAGGGGCAGCCGCCGGGCCAGGGGCTGGGCAGAGCCGGGCTGGCCTCGTGGGCACGGACGGGGGGTGTCCGCGGGGTGCAGGTGGTGGTGACATGGGACTGATGCCACAGAAAAGCCACTGGAGGGGTCTTGGCCCCCACCACACCGGGGAGGTGCTCCCCCAGCCCAGTGCCTGCTGCAGAGCCAGGGCTGGTGGCTGAGCCGCTGCCAATGGTGGCACCGATGGTGGCACTGCCACCCTGCTCCTGCCCTGGTGTGACCATCTCAAGCATGGGATGCTGAGTTTGGACCCCTCCAGCCCTCCGTCACCTCCCAGGCAGTCCTGAGCACCAGCCCAGCCGTGGGGGCACCTGCCAGGGCACAGGGCTGGGCCGGGGGCTGCCCCCCTCACACCGCACTGCCACACACAGGGCAACCACGAGTGCCAAATATATTTAAGCTAACACTCCACATGAACAATCAGGCCCAATTTAAACAAACTATAATTAAAGATAAAGGACCTCTTAGTAGGGAAGTTGAGGAAAACTGTCAGCGGTTACTTTGGATGGGAAGCCCTTACCTTGGAAGGAGTAATTTTTGTGCTAATGCAAGCAATCCAGCACTCCCACACTCGCCTTCGAGGGCTGGTGGGGAAAGAAACTCGTGGGTTTCTTTTTATACCTTTACGTGCTAATCTTCTTAACAGATTTTTAATTAATGGGAACGGAGCACTTTGCAGCCGTGAAATCTATTGGTGTAATTGCCTGGTGGGTTAGTCCCATTAACCACACAAATTACCTGTCTCCAGGTCGCCAGCCCCACCGGGGAGCTCCCCACGCTGGACACACTGAGCAGCCCCATTCTGAAGCAATTTTGATAAAATAAACTCTCTAATCAGGTAAATAATTCCATAAGGGAAATTGCTGCCTTCCCGCAGCCCCCTCCAGCGGACCTGGCTACTTTCAGGGGAATGCAACACGCCTCCAATTACAGACAAATCTCCAGCTCGGGGACGGGCTGGGAGAAGCCCCTGGCACACGGGACCCCCTCGAACCACAGCGGCCAAGGAATTAAGGCATTTAAACTGTCAGCTGGAATCTGGCCCGGCCCCTGATTACCTGCGGGGACGTGCAGGGTATTTAGGTTCGTGTCCGTTGCAATTTCCTGGCCCCCAGCGTTGATCCCGAATGACTCGCGGCCGTGTCAGGTTCCTGCCCGGGGTCCCTCCGCCACGTGGCCCCGGGCTCGGGGACACCGACCTTTGGGCAATTAAGGATGTCCAGGCCAGCCTGAGCCTGGAGCAGTGGGAAGGTGCAGCTGTCCCCAGGAGCTGCAGGGCGAGGGGAGTGCCCTGTGCCCGTTTCACCGCCGTGCTCAGCGAGGCTGCAGGGCTGTGCTGGCAGCCACCACCCCTCGGGATGGGTGCCTGGATCCCGGGGGTCCTTCCCAGCCCTCTCTGTGGGTTTCCATGTTCCACTGAATTTTGGATGTGACCCTGATGGTGACTCCTGCAGCTGCCCTTTGCTCAGACCCTGAGATGAGGATGTGCCATGCCAGGGATGCCACTGGAGCTACACCACTGGGCACAGCAGGGTGCAGGGCCCACACAGGCTGTCACACAGTGATGCACAGCCCCAGTGCCCTTCCCATTGCTTGGTGAAGGGCTGCCTGGCGCCAAGAGCTCTGCCAGACCCTCGGCCAGGATGGCCTCAAACCTGCTGCACCAGCCGGGGCATCTCTCCACCCTCTGGCCCTCACTGGGGAACAGGGAGGAGGGTCCCTGCCACACCATGCTGTGAGCACTGTGCTGGGGACAGCCTGGGAGGAAACGCCAGCAGTGACACGCTGGTGCCCAGTGCTGGTGGGGCTGGCCACATGGAGAGGTGGCCTCCCAGCAACCCCTGAAATGCTCAGGTGATCCGTCCCTGCGCTGGTCCCTGATCCCGGCATGGAGAGTCCAAAACTCGGTGTCAAGGGCTGCTCTTCCCTTCCTGCTGCAACAGGAGACCAAAACTGTCCCCCTTGGCTGCTCCCACGGCTCCTGGCACAGCGAGCAGAGGGTGACCCAGGAGGCCACCCCAAGCGGAGGGGACGTGTAGGTGGCCGAGGCGGCCGTGGCCGGGAGGGTCAGAGCGCGGGAGAGCCTCGCTGTGCGGAGCTGGCGAGCGCGGCCGGGCAACCCTACACCGCGGGTAATTGGCATCAGATGCTCCCTGACCTGCCGCATCCACCGGGAAGCTGGAAGCATTTATTTGTCTGAGCCGGCGGCTCTATCTGCGTGCGGGAGGCGGTGGCGGTGGCGGGGCTGGGCTCCGCGAGCCTAATGAGCCTGAGCTGAAGATGATGAATATGATGGCTGAAAGCGCTTTCCTGAGTCCTCCTTTCCTGGGGCTCAGGTTACGAGTTCCCAGACAGCCTGTCCAGCCCCGGCTTTTCAGCTCTGATTTGTAGCCCCCCAAACTGTCTGTCAGCTCCCCGTGCCGGAGGAAATGCTGGGTCCTCCGCCGCTGTGCCCGGCGGAGCTGGGGAAGGGGCCGCCAGCCCTGCTCAGCCACTGGGGAGAGTTTCGCTGCCCGAGCTGCCCCCGCCGCTGCCCGGCTTGGCCCTCATGCCCCCACAGCCCCCCTGGGCCCAGGGATGCCCCGTGCGGGACCTCCAGCCACCAGCATTTGCTGTGCTCTTGTTCTGGACTTGTTCTGTGCTCTTGTTCTGGCTGTCAGGACCTTTCCCCACAGGGACTTGTCACCAGTCACCTCTTACCCTTAAAGCAGAAAAATGTGGGCTTCAGTTTCATGTTCTCTGCCCATCCCCTGCAACCCATGGCCGGGCTTCCCCCATGGAGCCACATCCCAGGGAGGAGCTGCTCAAGGATGGACAAGGATGGGTCAGCCCGAGGATGCTCCATGACAATGCAGATCCCCTGGATCAGGGGGACACACTGGACTGGGCAGCTGTGGGGTGCCCCTGGCTGCCCCACGCACGAGACTCAGTGTGAGTGGACTACCTGAGCTGTCACGTTGCCTCCCCATCTCACGGCTTTGGGGCCACGGCCCGTGGTGTCCCCACGGCTCCAGCACCCCTGGGAAGACGGGGCAAAGGATTTGGGGTATAGACCCGCTCAGCGTGTTGTGTCCCGCTATCCTGCTCCAGTGGCATCGCGCATTCCGGAGGCAGCACCAATCCAGTGCCCAGTGCCTCCCAGCGCCTCCCTCCGCCCGCGCCGCGCTGCCATCGGCGGTGTTGTGCTGCCTCCCTACGGGAGGACGCGCCGGCAGCACCGGCCGCTCCGCCGCACCGGGCCGTGCACGTGGGGCCGTGGCCGGACAGGTGACGGAGGGTCCTGGCGCGTTCCAGCACGGACCCGAAATTACCTTCCCCATCCTACCCTACACTGGAGCTGAAGCGCCGCGGCCGTCCCGCACCCATCCCGCATGCCTGGCACCCGCACGTCCCCTGGGCAGCACCAAGAGCCCTGAAACAGCCAGAGCCGGAGTGGGGACACGGTCACATCCCTGTCCTGGGGGGAGAAAAAGGAAGCAGAACTTCAGCTGTGCCTCTGGAAAGAGGAGGGAAGCTGCGGGAGGAAAAGGGACAAAGCCGCAGCCCTGACAACCGCGGCTGCTGCTGTGAAAAGCAGAAGAGCAGCGTGGGACCAGCACGGGGACAGCCAGGAGTGTGGCAGGGAAGGGGAGAATCTCTGGGCAAAATCAGGAACTTCTCTGGCTGTCTCCAAAGACGGTCTGGGGCGCTCAGGACTGAAACCATCCAGCCAGAACCCGACCACCCCAGGCTGCTTCTGCCACAGACTGTCCATCCTGTGCCACATTCCATCAGCAGCTGGTCGGCAAGGAGCACTCACAGGAGCCACAGCAAGGCTCCTTCCCAGAGAAGCAGCACCCATTCTGCTAGCTCTGCCTCCACTCAGTCCTGGGGAGGCTCTTGCTCTTTCCAAAGCCACTCCCAGTGCCACTGCCTTCCTTCTGAGGAGGTCCATGAGGCCAGTGTCTGGTTGTCTGCTTTCCTCCCACCTTTGCCCAGGACATGGTGGTGAGGCACATGTGGGACTTGGTAGCATCACACCAGAGTTCCCCTCTCTACTCCAGTGCAGTGTCAGGGTGTTTGCTGGCCAGACCAGCACCCAAGTTACTGAGCCTGTGACCCCCAGATGTGTCCCAAGTGGCCCCAGTCTTGCACTAAGGCTTTGAGACCAGTCTCACACAATGCCCAGGCAGCACCACCCATCCTTGCCCTGGCTGGGGACAGGAACTCATCTGGGGACCCAGGGCTGGCTCCCATCCTGGAACATGTGGTGAGACATCTTGGGCTGCAGCTCAGACAGAGTAGCAGGAGGTCTGTTGGCAGCCAGGGCTGGCACCAGGGTGTTCAGTAGCTGCTGAGTTAGAGCTGAGCAGCCCAGAGCAGCCCTGAGCTCTGCAGTGAGGGGTCTGGGCACTGGGTGAGACACTAAGGGTGGCAGGGGTCTGCAGGACACCCTGCAGATGGCAGCAGAGCCCCCCCTCGCCCAGCAGCGTGGGGACAGCCCCTCCATGGCAGCCTCAGTGGCCCTGTCGGGACAGCTGGCCCCAGGCTGTTGCAACCATTTCCCGTATTGTGCAAGAGAGTGATTATTAAAACCTGATGAGAGGGAAGGGTAGTGAGCATGGGAGAGCTGCTGGGCTGGCCCGTGGGTGAGAGGGGTCAGGCCCTGCCAGGCCACACGTGCTGTGGTTGACAGCATCGGCCGTGGGCTGCGGGATGGGAGAGGGATGTGCCAGAGCCGAGGCTGGTGGTGCTGCCTGAGGGGATGGAGGAGAAACACCAACACCCGCAGGGTGAACCACTCTGCTCTCTGTGGGCTGTGACACCAGGGCGAGGTGGGCAGTAAGCAGGAGCAGCCCCGGCCCTGGCACACACTGACTGCACCGAGTGCACACACAGAGCAAAACCTACCCCGCATTTCCAGCGTGTGCTCCTCGGTGGAAGGCAGAGTGTCCCCACCCTGCGGGAGCGCATCGAGAGCCCGCTGAGCTCATGTTTATGTCATGGCTGATGCATTTTCCCACTGAAGCTGGATCTGAGGCCCTTGTTCATTTTTGGACACCTGCAAAGGCTGTTTGTCTTACGGGGATGTTCCTTCCCAGCTGCTGAAGCCCTTCATTGGAACCGAGCAGGATCCGCGGAGCAGCCGTGCGGGAACCGCGCAGGAACCGCGCCCGCCCCGCGCCCGCCCGCTCTGCCGGGGCTTCCTGCCGTCCTGCGAGGAGCTGACAGCACAGCCCGAGATAATCCTCACACACAGCCTGTGCCGGGGGCTCTGCCGCCTCCGTCCACCCTGCACAGCACAACAGAGAGGCAGCAGCCGCAGGCCCTGGGCTCTGGGTGCCACCAGCGTGGGGACATCCCAGCGAGGTCTGCAGCCCACCACGTTCACCTCAGCCCCACGCAGAACCTCTCCCAGGCCCACACGACCTCTGCGGGGTGTCTTGTGCCTGCCCGGGCTGGGCTGGCTGGATCCTGTCCCTGCTGCCAGCGGCTGGCACTGTGAACAAAGCATCCCAGCAGGAAACATCCAGCGATGGTTTCACCGATAAACGCAGCTTTTCTGGCCGCTGGCGGCCGTGGGCAGCCCGGCTCCCGCACGAGTGGGCAGCGCTGCCAGGGCAGCCTCTCGCGGCCAGTCGGAGCAGTTGAGCCGGGCCCGGGGATCAGGAGATGTGCAAGGGGTCCCGGGGGAGCGAGGGATCAGGGTTTGGGAATGGGGATGCAGAGGGACGTGGGGACAAGGGCACGGACCCGGGGATGCAGGGAGTGTGTGTACCGGGAGCTGGGTATGGAGATGCTCAGGGAGGTGGGGACTGGGAGGGAAACGGGGGGACCTGGGGCTCCTGGCGGACTTCGGGGCACGGCTGGGGGTGCACGGGTGGCCACGGACACCAGGGGAGGGGAGCGCGGCTGGGGCAGCCCCCGGCGGGCCGGGCTGTCGGGGGCGGCCCGTCTCGTCCCGTCCCGTCC
>VWZD01001400.1:458182-475383 GCA_013396695.1 Sakesphorus luctuosus | reverse complement strand
GTCGGGGGCGGCTGGCGGGAGCCCCCGCCTGGGTTCAGGGTGCCCGCAGCGCCCGCAGCTGCGGGTTCGGCCCGTCACGCCTGGCTGGCGGCAAAACCTCCCGGGTAGAACAAACTTCCCCTCCACCTCCCGCAGCGGCCGCGCAGGGACCACACGCAGGGCCCAGAGGAGACCTCGCTGGCCCGAGGCGGCCGGGGATGCACGACAGGGCTGCACCCCCGCCAAGCCCGCGGCCACCCCAGCGCGGCCCTGCCACGGGCCCAGGGGCTGCACCCGCCTGCTCCCTGCAGCCTCCCTGCCAGGACCGGGCTTGTCCAAAGATCGGGAGACGATGCCCATGAGGGGCCTTTCCTCCTGCCCCCAAACACACAGTAGGTGAAACTGCACCTGAGGGCGAGGATGGAGGGCTGGGAGCAGCAGGGATGGCTCCAGAGTCCTGAGCCATCATTCCGTTCCCATGCCCATGTGCTGCAGAAGTTCACCTCGTGCTGGCATGGCCATGGTGGGCCCAGGCTGCCACCTCAGGTGCACCCAGGGATGTCCAGGAGTAATGCTGCTTATGGCAGGCACCCACGGAGCATGTTGTTAAACCCCATGAGATCCATCCCCAGCCCTACAATGCAGATTCCTCCAGGTTCTTAACAGGGCATTGACTCCAGTCCCTCTTCTGTGAAACGATCTTTCTTCCTTCAGAAAAATGACCCTGGGAGAAGCTCCTGAACCAAGTGGGTTTGGGCTGAGCAGGGCTGGGCACAGCGTGGGGCATGTTGCCCTTCCCACTGGGAGAGGAGGGACTTCTCTGCACTGGAGCAGCTGGTCCTGTGCAAAACCAGGGACCCAGAGGTGCAGACTTCCCTGTTTGGGCAGCAAACATGTCCAAAAGGGGAACACAGCCTGGAGCTGCAGTGCTTGGAGGCACCATTGGCCACGCAGAGTGGCTGTGTCAGCTCTGCAGGACACTCCAGGAACTGAGGTGTGACCTGGCAGGAGGTGACAGGTCCAGCCACTGGGGACAGCAGGGCTGGGTGACCCCAATGTGGCCAAGCCACTCTGAAACCCTCTGGATTCTCAGCCTCAGGTTGCAGGGTCAGAGCAGGGCCTGTTTCCTGCTGGCACAGAACAAGGGCCTGGGGACACTCTGGGGACTCACATGCCCGAAGCAGCTGAGACAGACACAGGCTGGAATGGTGCAGCCCTGGAGCTGACTGCTGCACACCAGGATCAAAGAAAATTTGACTATTGTGGGAAAAAAATACCTGAGATACATGAAAGGAGGAGTCTCTTCCAAGCCTTAATTAGGGAGGGAGATATCTGATTGAGAAATTAGGGGAACTGTGCTGTGCCCCGGGGTGCTGTCAGCAGAGCAGTCAGGCTCTGCTCCTCCCCAGCGCTGTGCCAGGACCACAGCCCTAATCTAGCCCTTGGATCTGCTCTCCAAGACCAAGTAACAGGATGCTGGGCTGAGGCTGGGATCTCCTGCTCATTTGGTGTTTGCTGCTCAGAGCTCTCCATTTGACTCCTTGCTGGCTCCACCTTGGCTCTGAGCCACGTTTGTTCTCTGTGGACTTTTCCTCAGGCTGCTCCCATGGTGTTTCTCAGTTTTCCGTGCAGATATTGCCCTTGGCACTGGTTTGCCTTCAGCAAAGTTTTGTGCAAGTATTTTTGCAAAGTAAACCTGACCATCCTCTCTGGAGCCATTCCACAGCTCATGCTGTTTCACTGCTGCCAAATGGGAGCTGCAGCAGCACCCCAACATCTCCACCTGCCCAAGTCCCAACCATGGGGCAGGATGGGGCAGGTCTGGCATGGGCCCAGCTGTGTGAGGGCACTTGGGGACCTCTGGCAGAGCCACTTTGGGTTCATGTCTGTTTACGTGACCCGTGGCCTGCGCCTCCTCCAGCACAGCCAGGCTCAAGGAGCATCATCCCGGGCTGCAGAGGGGAGGCAGCTGCCACACCGAGAGCCCTGGGGCTGCATCACCCTCCAGCCTGCCCAGAGCCCACCCTCAGGGCTGCCAGCCCGGGTCAGGTGCAGGGGGAGGATTGCTGAGCCCACGTGGCGTGCAGCTGCAGCCCTGGCACGCTGCTCCCGCTCTTGGTGCTGCCAAAAGGGGCTGCAGATGACAATCTGGCTGTGGTGCATGTGCTGTGAACAATTCGTGGGCCTGAGAAAGCCTTCCTGGATGAGAAAAACCAGTGCGTGAGCCTTTCATTGTCTTCAAAGCCCGCGGCCAGCGGGCCATGTCCCATGGAGCAAGCCTGGCTCCATCCCGGCCGTGATTCACCCCAGGTTGCTTTGGCTGCGGTTTGCAGAGCGGATGTTGTCCCCGAACCCTGGCATTTCTCAGCGCTGCTGGAGCGTGTTCCCCAGCCCTGCCGGGACGGACGGGCCGCTCCACGCGGGACTGGCAGCGGCTCTCCCCATCCCGGAGCCGCCCTGGCAGCGCCGCGCAGGATTCCTGGCCGGGGTGGGGAGAGGCAGGAGCTGCTGCGGGAGCGAGGGAGGGAGGCCCCAGAAGGACGGGAGGGGGTTGCTGTCGCGGGCCGGGACACGCTCCATCCCCTTCCCACCCTTTTGGCTGGAACATGCCGCTCCCACCCCACCTCCGGGACCCCGCGGCACTGACACGGCACTGAACCGTGGGAGGAGGAGGCCGGCTCAGCCCGGCATGCGGCCAAACCCGCCTCGGAGGAGCGCTCGGCACGATTTGCCACCGAGCCCCTCGTCGGGGAGAGCCCCGGCAGGGTGAACTCCTCCTGACTCCTCACATCAGCTGGAGACACAGGGCAGGACGCGTCCCGCTCTGCCGGAGCCTGCGGCGCGGAGCATCCTCCCAGCCCTGCGGCACCTGCGGCAGCCCTGCATCCCCCCGGCTCGCACCGGGCACGGCTCGCGGCTGTTCTCTGGGATGTGTGCAGGGTGTGCAGCAGAGCCAAGGGCAAGGTACCGGCACGGGAATATCCCAGAGGATGCTGCAGATGCGCTGCAACACCTCCCTCTTTCCAAAAATTCCCACCTTGCAGAACTCTGAACGGGTGGTCTGACCTTAATTTGTCTGAGATAAGTAAGATCCTGCCTGCTGCCTCTCTGGAGACATGAAAAGATCCGAGATGAAAGGGAGCCTGATGGAAGTGCTGGGAGCTGAACAGGTCTTTGCAAGCCAGTCCCTGTGCTGGGAGGGATTCAGGGCCACGGGCTGAGTGTGACCAGCTGAGCCCTGTGCTCCCAGGCAGCCCCTGCCCTGCCCTGAGAGCTGCTGGAACACTGAGCAACTCTACAGAATTAGCTTTATTTTTAAAAGATATTCATTTTTAGCTGCAATACCTATGGAAAAAATGTGGTTTCTGTTCTGCGTGCCTGTCCCTCCACCGCAGTGTTGGAGCCTGTTCCCAAATTCCCGAAGAATCTGAACCAGGTCTGGCAGGGCCTGAGGAGCTCATGGATGATGTGGAGCAGCTAATGGACCCAGGAGAACTTCCTTCATCATCCATGACAATGGGCACACTGGGAGTGGCTCTGTTTCTTACGGCACTCAGGGCATGCTGCCTGTCCCCCTCATTCCTGCAGCCAGTGGCTCTGGAGCTGTGCACTGTGTTGGTGGCACTCCTGTCCCCAGGTGCTGTGTGTCCTGATGGGGCTGGTGATCTCTGATGTGCTCCAACCTGTCCAGACAGGTGTGTTCCAGGAGGTCTTGGCTCCAGGCATATTTACCCTCCTGGCACAAAGGTCTGTGGGAACCAACCCACCCCAGTGAGGCTGAGAATGCCACCAGTGAGGCTTTCAGGAGGCAGCTGTGGCAGGGGACATCCCAATTTCCAGAGCATTCCCTGGGCTGATGGAAGGCAGAGGGGCCTCCAGCCACCCTGGATTGTGGTTCTCTTTCTGCCTGAGTGTTTCTGCTCTTGGAGAGGCTGCGGGTGGTGCAGTTACAAGGCGCTGCCTGCTCCGGGGTGGGCCGGAGGGCTCGGTGCAGATGGTGCTGAGCACTGCCCCAGTGCAGGAGCTGCTCTGTGCTGGGGGGTCTCCTGTCCCACGGGATCCTGTGCCCTGGGCAGGCGGGAAGGGGCCTTATCTCACGCCTGCAGGCTGGGCATGAAGGTGGCAGAGGAAGGGGCTGGGCGGGAGCACCGAGTGAGGCCGGCGAGGCCCCTTCCATCCGCTCGGGGCGCGGAGGGGCCGCCTGCCAAAGCAAACTCTGCCCTGCCAGTGGCCATTGTCGGGAACACAGACACTGTTTGCACGGCTTCATCCTGTGCTGGTGCCCCGGGGGCACAGCAGCCCCCCGGGCACACAGCCCTGGGCATGTGGGAGACCCCCGTGACTGGGCAGTGCTTGGCTCCTGCAGCACGTTGCTGATGCCAGAGTTGGGGTCTGGGCTCAGCGAGGTGGCTGCATCAAAGCTCTTGTCTCCTGAGCTGGACCTGGCTTGGCTGTGTCCAGGGCAGTGTCTCTCTGAGGATCTGGTGATGGGTGGCTGGATGGTGATGTCTCTCTCTCTCTCTCTCTCTCTCTCTTTCTCCCTGCAGTGAATCCCTGTTGCTATTTCCCCTGCCAGCACCAAGGGGTGTGTGTGAGGGTCGGTCTGGAAGGATATGAGTGTGACTGCACGAGGACAGGATACTATGGGGTCAACTGCACCTCCCGTAAGTCCCTCTGACCCGGATCTGGCACCCCTGGATCCCACCCAGGGCAGCTGACTGTGCCCACAGCATGTGCTCTCACTGACAGCAACAGTGTGGGTGGCCCGGGGCCACTGGTGGGCTTCATTAGCAGGGTGAGTGATTTGCCTGGTCTGTCTCCCCCAGCTGAATTCTGGACGCGCCTCCACAACCTGCTGAAGCCCACTCCTGCCTTCTACCACTTCATCCTGACCCACTTCAAGTGGTTTTGGGACATTATCAATAGCACCTTCATCAGGGGCACACTCATGAGGCTCGTGCTGACAGGTGAGAGGCTGGAGAGGATCTTGGGGTTCATCAGGACTCGAGGACCACCCCCAGCATGAGCAGAGGTGTGGGTGGGGGTTGGCACGGCTGCAAGGATGCTGAGCAGCTCCCGTGGGCACAGTGGGCATCAGGCTGGGGTCACCTTGCAGGAGAACCAGGAGGTTGTCACTCCATCACGCTGTCAGGCTGTCCCCCAGCCCGGGGGGCTGCCTGGCCAGGCAGTGGTGGGGCTCAGGGGGTCCCCAGCCCTGTGCCAGGCTGCCAGCCAGCTGGGCAACACGAGCAGCTCTTGGCACGCGACACTCCCCAGGCCCAGGGACTCTCGTGCAGCTGCATGGAAAGCAGCCTGTGGAAATATGGCCTCTGTTACTCATGCCCCCACATTCATCACTTTGCATAAATATTTAGGTTCCAGCTCTTGGAGCCGTAGGGACACGCTCGCAGCGCTCCGGCTGTTGGTTTCACCATTTCTATGGGTTTGTCATCTCATTCATCATCCATAAATCCACTCACAGCATTAGTGGGAGCCCTCCTTTTCCTCAGGGAATTGCAGCCGTTAAAAGGCTCGGAGCAGATCCCAGGACGCCCACGTGCCTCTGCTGCTGGGACCTTCCTGATTTCCGGGGAGTCAGGGAAGGGCGGCTGGCAGCAGGGAGCGGGTGGGCAGGGGCCAGGGGCAGAGCCTGTGGGGTGCTGCCCCGTGCCCACAGTGCCGATCACCCTCTCTCCTTTCAGTTCGTGCCAATCTCATCCCCAGCCCCCCCACTTTCAACTCTGACTATGGCTACATCAGCTGGGAGGCCTATGCCAACGTCAGCTATTACACCCGCGTCCTCCCGCCCGTGCCGGACGACTGCCCGACACCCATGGGGACCAAGGGTATGTGCTGGCCTGGGGACTGGCACCTTGAGGGTTTCCACCCCACTATGGCCAAGTTTTCGCTTCCATGGGCACATCTGCAGTGCCACGTGCTCCCCCTGTCCTGCCCAGGCTGGCCCCGCAGCAGGAGGAGCTCGATGGCATCTGAAACGCTGCTGGGACAGCTCAGGGCATGTCACTGCCTGCGTGAGAGGGCTGTGAGGTGTCTCTGCAGATGAGGCAGGGCCTGATGCTGCAGCAGACACCACCAGCAGCACCACAGACAGCCCTGGTACCCAGCCAGACTGCACTGGGCATCTGCCCTCACCCTCCACCCTTCACAGGGAGGCAGCAGCTCCCCGACCCCCAGCTCCTGGCAGAGAGGTTCCTGCTGCGGCAGAAGTTTGAACCCGATCCCCGAGGCACCAACATGATGTTTGCCTTCTTTGCCCAGCATTTCACCCACCAGTTCTTCAAGACGTCTGGGAAGATGGGCCGGGGCTTCACCAAGGCACTGGGGCACGGGGTGAGGACACAGGGGTGTGGGAGGGAGGAGGGTGGTGGGGCACACCTGCCTCTGGGAGCAGCCCTGATGCCGTCTTGCCTCCACAGGTGGACCTGGGACACTTGTACGGGGACAACCTGCAGCGGCAGCACCAGCTGCGGCTCTTCAGGGACGGGAAGTTGAAATTCCAGGTACCACCCAGCACGACTGAAACGTGTCTCAGCCCTGTGATCCAGGGCTGTTTGAAGTCCTTTTCCCTCTGGCAGCTCTTGGGAGACCCCAGCCCTGAAGCCTCATGTGGCTGCTGGCTGGGGGACAAGCTCTGGGGTGCAGCTGCAGGTTCTGCAGTTGGGGCTGTATGAGGGAGCTGTTTCCATCCCACTCACTTCTTGCAGGAGAGCAAACACGGTGCCCGCCCTTATGGAGGCAGCTCCTGGCTGGGCAGGCTCTCACCAGGGTGTTTTTCTCCCCTCTGCCCTGTGTGCCACCTCGTTCTTGCCTCCCCAGGTGGTGGATGGCGAGGTGTACCCCCCCACGGTCACCGAGGCTGCGGTTCACATGGTGTACCCGCCTGGCACCCCCAGGGAGCAGCAGCTGGCCACGGGGCAGGAGGTGTTCGGGCTGCTGCCGGGGCTGTGCATGTACAGCACGCTCTGGCTGCGCGAGCACAACCGCGTGTGCGACGTGCTGCGGCGGGAACACCCCACCTGGGGCGACGAGCAGCTCTTCCAGACGGCGCGGCTCATCCTCATCGGTGAGCAACGGCACCGCCACGGGCACGGAGCCCCAGGGCATCCAGCGTGCTGGCCAGGCTGCCTCTGGGGCTCAAGGAGTTCCTCTGGCATCCCTCTGGGGGTTGTTGGCTTTGGTCCATACAGCCAAAGTTGGGTTTGGTTCATCAGAAATACTGATGTTGAAAAATTTTGTCCTAAGTTTGAATTTGCTTTTCATGTCTCATGAAAAGTCATTTCTGACCAAAATCCATAAAAGAGCCATGTCACCACAGGACCTTAAAGACATATATATATCAGCTCCCTCAGGAATCCTCCAGTTTTGTTAGACTGACCTTTGCTATTGAAAACCAATTCACTGAGAAATTCCCAATCAGCCCAACAAGCCCATGGTCAGAAGGGTCCCAGGACATGGATGGGTGCTGGGATGTGCTGCTGTAGCTCATGGGTGACATCTCGGGGTACAGAGCTGGCAGCTCCTGCTGCTGCAGCTGCTTCTTTTGCTCCTGCCCAGGGGAGACCATTAAGATCGTCATTGAGGACTATGTCCAGCACCTCAGTGGGTACTACCTGAGCCTCAAGTTCGACCCCGAGCTGCTCTTTGGGACACAGTTCCAGTACCGGAATCGCATCGCGGTGGAGTTCAACCAGCTCTATCACTGGCACGGGCTGATGCCCGACTCCTTCATCATCCAGGGGCAAGAGTACAGCTACCAGCAGTTCCTCTACAACACCTCCATGCTCACAGACTATGGCGTGGAGGCGCTGGTGGAGTCCTTTTCCAAGCAGGTGGCAGGAAGGGTAAGGTCCTGCTCTGCCCTCCCTGCCAGTGCCGGGCTGTGGCACCCCAGGAGGGACACTCGTGGTACCTGAAGGCAGTAACAACCATCCCTGTGCAACAGCAGGTCACAGGTCACAAAGTCTCTGCCCAGGGCAGCACCTGATGGGCACATCAGGAGTCCCCCCCAGTTCCTCCCATCCCTGTGTCAAGGCTGGCCCTGGCAGCCCCTCTGGGTGCTCTGCACTAAACCTCCCGGTGATGCCAGGAGCCTGAGGAAGGGGGACCTCCTGGCTGGAGCAGCTGGGAGAGGAGCAGCTTGTCTGACACTGTTCTTTGCTGCCATCGCATGGATGTTTTCCTCCAAGCGACTGCATCTCCATTCCTCACCCTCTTTTCCTGTGCAAAGCCACGAGGCTGAGACACTGTCGGTGTGTGTTCACCCTGCAATCCCAGCCCCACTGAAACCTCTCTCCTCCTCCCAGATCACTCCGAGGCTTCTCTCACATCATTCCCTGCCCTGCCCTAGGAACAGAACTGACCTACCCAAGCTGCTCTGTGGCTGTTTTTGCATTGGCCAGTGGTTCCCCCTCTTTTTGCTGTTGGTCTCCATGACACATGCACAGGGCATGGACGGTTTAGCACCATGGCTCTCCCAGAGCTGATGCTGCTGCTGCATTGTGCCTGACGTGTTCTTCCCCCTGTGTTCTCGCCCTCCAGATTGGTGGGGGACAGACCATCAATGCCAATGTCTTGCATGTGGCCATTGGGGTCATCAAGGAATCCCGGCAGCTGAGGCTGCAGCCCTTCAACGAGTACCGGAAGAGGTTTGGCATGAAGCCCTACAGGTCCTTCCAGGAGCTGACAGGTAGGGCTGCAGTGCTGCCACGGGGGGCTCCTGGGGCTTTGCTGGGGCAGGGCAGATGCTCTGTGCCCACAGGTGGGTATGAGACTTTCCTATACCCACCACAAGGCCAGTCCTTGCCAGGGGTGATTGCCTTGCTAAAGCCCTCTGACATTCCCTTGGTGCAGGAGAGGAGGAGAAGGCGGCGGAGCTGGAGGAGCTGTATGGAGACATTGATGCTCTGGAGTTCTATCCAGGCTTGCTGCTCGAGAAACCCCAACCCAACGGCATTTTTGGGGAAAGCATGGTGGAGATTGGAGCTCCATTTTCCCTGAAGGGACTTTTAGGAAATCCCATCTGCTCCCCAGAGTATTGGAAACCCAGTACATTTGGTGGAGCAACTGGCTTTGAGATAGTTAAGATGGCGTCGCTCAAGAAGCTCGTGTGCCTCAACGTGAAGAAGTGCCCATATGTGGCATTCCATGTGCCAGATGCTGTGGAACACGGCAGCCCTCGGCGTGGTGGATCTTCCACAGAGCTCTAGCACCAGATGACCTGCCCAGGTAGGGACTGTCCTTGCCCAGGCACTGGCTGAGCTGAGCTCCTGGCCTGGTGCTAAGTATCCCATTCCTTCCTGCAGGGAATGGTGGGGACAGCCTGTGCTGAGCAGAAGCAGGACAGGAGATGGTCCCATCTTGGGTGTCCTCCATGCCAGCCCTCCAGGAGAGGCTGCTCCCAGCTCTCTGAAGAGCTCGAATGCCTCGGGAGCGTGGCTGCCACCGCTGCCTTCAGCAGACTCAGACCTCTTGCTAGTGAATCCCTTGCACAAGGCCAGCTTTGGGGTTCCCCAGAGGCTGCTCCCTGACCTCTGTCACCTCCATCCCCACTGCCCCCCAGCACCAGGCCAGCAGCAGCCCCCCTTGCACAGGACTGCCCTGCTCGGGACAGAGGAGCACAGAGCCCTCACACTCCCCTCCTCTGCTGCAGTTGCCTCAGTGATGAGCTCCCCAAAGGGAGCAGAGGGGCAGGTGGCAGCGCACAGAGGGACAGGCAGGACACTGTGTGGGTGTTTGTGCTGCCCCAGCAGTGGCTGAGCTTGCAGCAGGAACCTGCCCTGCTCTGCTGCTCCTGCACCCTCCAGACTGTCCACCCCAGCACAGGGGCACAGCTGGGACTCAGCCAGGAGAAGGAACCAAAGCAGTGTCTCTTCTGGGGAAGACCAGGGGAGAGGTATCAGGTCAGACCTCCCAGACCTCCTGTGCCTCCTACGTGCCGGCTGGGACCCTGGCATGTGCTGCTGGCTGCCCACCCTGGGCTGCTCGGAGTGAGATGCTGCCTCTGTGCACACACAGTGATGGAGTCCCCTCCATGCCACCACCATCACACCTCCCTGCACCACCAGCTGAGCAAACACATCCTCACAGCACACAGAGCCTGCTTCTGTCCTGCTCCTGGAATGCATGCAGACATCTGCCCCAGCCCAGCTGGCAGCCACTGTCACTGACCTCGATCCCCATCAAATCCCAGTTCACCTCCAGGAAAATGGACATTTAAAATAATAAATGATTTTAGGAACTCCTCTCATTTCTGGCTGTGCTCACCAGTGCTGTGCCAGGTCACTGCCAACTGCACCTGAAGAGACGAGTGGAGCGACCCCCCTCCTTAGGAGATGCTTCCATGGGGGTCTCTGGATTTTATTTCCTAATGGGATGTGGGGAGGCAGAGAGGCCCACACGGCCCAAGAGGGCACAGTGAGCAGGTTCACCTGCTGTGTGCTCACCTGAGCCAGCCCTGCCCTGCCTGTGCCCTGGCATGTAGAGACCCCAGTCCCACTGCTCCCCCAGTGTCATGCAGAGGTGCTGAGCACCAAGGCAAGAGGAGGACACAGCTCTTCCCCACCCACACTGCACCCACACACCCCAGCCAGCCTGGGCACACATCCAGATGTGCGTGTGACCCTTCCCGAGCTGCTCCAGCTCCAGCATCCCTCCCCATCTGGCACCAGGCACAAGCTCGGGGTGTTTCAGTTAGACCACAAACATCCTGGGTTTGTGTGTGGCTATCTTGGGCTGCCAGCACTGCTTTGGGACACACTGATAAGTGGGGAGGGCCCCTCAGGCACTGGGAGAGCTGGATGTTCTCTGCACCATGGAGGAATGTTGCCTGGGAACCAGCTCAGCTGAGCCAACACTGGCAAACCTGACCCCTCTTGCAGCCCTGCCACCAGTCCAGGACAGCAAAGCATCTCCCTCCTGCTAGCAGGAAAAGCTTTGGAATTGTTTCCTTGTAGACCCAACAAGTACCATTCCAAGCATCCAACACACTGTTGGAATCTCCTTCAGGAGCACCAGCAGCCCTGCACACGGAGCCTCCCCAGCCCTTGCCTTTTCTTTGCTGGTTTTCCAGCCGTGGCAGTTTGCAGAAGTCACTCAAATGCTCACCAGCTTGTCCATCACCACCTGCAGCCACATCCCAGTGCTTTGCACTCACACAGTGGTCTGTGCACCCCCAGCATCCCTCAGGGCCACCCCATGGCCAGGGCTCCCTTGCTGTGCCCTGGGGCCAGCACAGAGGGAATGCTGCCACACGTACCCTCTGTGTGAGCTCCTGGTAAACAGGACACCCTCTGAATTCTTAAACAAGGCTCCAAGGAGTCCAGCTGCAGCTTGCCAGTGCCTGGAAGGATGGGGACAGGAGGAAGGGCTGCCTGGGTTCGTGCAGCAACAACTAAAACATCCCTCTGGGGCTGTGTGGCCTTGGAGATGATGATTCACAGAGCAGGAGGTGGATGGTCCAAAGGCTGAATGGAACAGCATTCCTTCCCCCTTGGGAGGCACTGGACTCCCCCAGTTCACCCCAGCAGGCCCCTCTGTGCTGTGAGTCAGGCCAGGGATTGCAGAGGAGACCTTGTGTGGACTTTCAGTAAAGGGTTACTTTGAACATTCCAGAAAGATGGGAGGCCAAAAAAAATCAGTATAAACTTTTCTTTGCTACATCTTGCACTCAGGTTTGGCACCATGGTTAAATGCCCACACCAAGCTCATCCTGGGATTTCAGTGCTGCCCTTGCCAGGCAGCCCCCACGTTTCTTTGTGCACTCCTGTTGTGTGCCCAAACTGTTTGTACTGGAACATAATTAACTGTGAGCAAACCCAGGTGATCCCACGCTCCTCTGCCAGTGCATTTCCAACTGCCTGTGAAACCCATCATTCCTGGCTGCCTCCCTGCAGTGAGCTGCTTTTTCCAAAACAAAACATTTCCCAGAGGCAACACAACCTACCTGACTCTGTTTTCAACTCCTATTTATAGAACTTTCTGAAGATTTAGCTTCAAGAACAGGCAAAAGGAGCAGCAGCTTTTCTTCCCAGCTGAGCCTCCTCTCCCTCCTCACACCAACGAGCAGCAGGGGCACAGCCCAGCTTCCCTCCCCTCACTCCCTTGTGCTTGTTTAATTCTTCCAGATCAAAGATTAATTGATTCCGACCTTTTTTCTTCTCCTTTTTGCTACTGGCACTGCAAACCAGCTCTCCCATACCTGAGCATGGGAGGTTCCTCACCAGGACTCACCTTGCTCCAGGCCATGGCACACAGAGCAGTGGGACAGGGGCTGATCCTGTTAAAGAGTTTTGCTGCCATAGGGGCAAAAAAAAATCACTTTATAAAAATAAAACTTCAAAGCAACTCAAGCAGCCAGCTCTCCCCTGACCTCCTCTCCAAGCCAGGTTTTTTCATGATGCTAAAATGCACTGTCTGCACAAGAGAGTGCACTGAATCTCATCCTGGATATAAGTTACAGCTACTCTGATTCTTTCCTTCCAGTGTGCTGATATCTACACTCAATGATTTAATTTCATTTAGCTTACATGGGTTTTTTCTGCAATTCTGAGATGAAAAGAAATAATCTCTCACCACACTTAAAAGCTGGATTTCTGCCAGTTTCCTTGTAACAGCTACAATTTGTGCCAATTCAGTCATTTTAATTACAGATTATTTATTTTTCTGCTTATACTACTTTTTAAAACACAGCTTAAATAGACACAGTTACAAATTCTCCTTTTTCTAGCCCAAGATCCATTCTTATTAAGATCCTATTAAGATCCACAGACACATTTGCATTTCTTCCTGGTGTTTCAAAGCGCTTTACATAAAAATTGCAATTAAATTTAATCATTAAACACAGCATTACATCGGGTCCTATATTTAGGTAATGGCAGTCTACTTTCTACTACTGAAGGCAGACAGAAATGAACTTTAGCACTGATTTAGTAATTTTAGGGAGAGATTAAATTCTGAGGTTATTCAAGTCCTAATTCTGCATTTTGCCAACCAAACTCTCCTTGCTGCTGCTCAGCACACGTTGGAGCTCCTTGTGACAGTCCCTCTGAAGAGGCAGAGCTCATTTCCTGATGAAGTGACTACTGTGAACTCCAAGGAGTGGTGTTTTAAAACCCAAGGATGTATTAAGAGCTGTAACTGCAAGGCTTTCTTATTTGTGTCTCAGGGAAGGTAAAGGGAAGAAGAACTCTCTCCAGGTGAAAAGCAATTTTCAGGATGAAATCAGGGGCTGTTGTTATTTTTAAGTGAGAAGGGAACAAATATTTGAGTCCAAGTGTGAGAACAAGATACTTCCCAGGAGATTGCAAACTGGGGAATGGAAACTGGGACCTCACACTATTAACTGGCAGCAGTTCAGCCCCAGGTTGGTAAGCTTTGAATTGTAAAAACTCCTTCATTTGCAGCCTCAGTGTTTGTCTTAGGGAGCTGGTGGCCACATCTTGATCCAACTGGTATTTGTATTACACTGGGTCAGGAAACCTGTAGGGACACTGACCACACACTGCTGATCTGAGAACAAAATGTTTGAAATAACTTTGGAGAAGAGAGATGGCAACACACAATATCCTAAACTTACTGAGTTATGTTAGAACTTCATGGTAAGTAAAATACATTTGAATTGCATAGAAATGAGACTGTTTCAGGTTTACTTCGCTGAATTAAGAAAATGTTAGGTTATTTTTAACAAGCCAAAGTCCAAGTGCATGAAGGGGAGGAATACATACCCACACTATGGGAGAGAGAGAACAATCCCTAGCACAGAACATCCCACAGCACAACTACACCCACGGGCCCTCGGTGTCACAGCTTCAGTCTATTTCCAGATCACTGTCTTCACTGTAACATGCAGAAGGATTATGTATAGAAGTCAGGAGCAGCAGGTCTTTTTCTGGCAGCAAACCACATTCCTGCAGAAAAGCCTCCAGGTCTACAGCAAAGAAATCTTCTCCGAGCTGGTCAGTGATGCGCACGAAGTTGCCGATGAGCTCCCCGGCCTTGTAGACCAGCAGGGCTGGCAGGGCATTGTTGGTGAAGCGAGTGCTGGCCCCAATGAGGGAGCTCTTCACTCTGCAGAATTTCACTGTTGGGTACTCAGCAGCCAGGCAGATCATGCAGCCGTTCAGGGATTCTGTGCCAGGGATGTCATCTTCATAAATATGGATCATGATCAGGGTGCTCTTATGCTCTTTGTCAACAGTGTCCAAAAACGCTTCTCCGCTGGTGATCTCAAAGACCTGCTTGAACTGCTGCCCACTGTACAGCTGCTGCCTCATCTCCTCCATCCGCTGCTTCCTGTAGCGCTGCAGGAACTCCTCGTCGTCCTCATCGTTGTGGATCATGTTATATTCCTGTAAAGTCATCTAAAAACACACAGAGAGACATGAAACATCTGCACCACTATGTGGGTCACTTACATAACGAGGATGGAAATCAAGAGGATTAATGTGGGTCACTCATCTTTAATAACAGCAAAGTGCAACCCACGAAGGCTCAAGCACCCTCTGTGTTACACTCCATTCTGATCTAATTAGAAACCATGCCCAGTGGGAGCTGTGATTTCAGCCCTGGGTATTCCAGTCCCCACAAGCTGCACTAATAGCACAAGTGGCTGCTCTGTGCTCCCACTCTAATCCAGGTTAATGGTGCCCATGTGCTTTCCTCGAGCTGTTAGTGCTCATTTGGAAACTGGGCCTGACCTAAGATGAGCTTCTTCCTCATCAGCTTTTTCATTTAGCTTTCCAGTTAACATTTGGTGGCACCATCCTGTCTGTAGAACTGCAGTGAACAGGATGTTATGTATTTCCTATCTGTTCATTTGCTTCATTAAAGACATCTGCACCACTCAAGATATAAGAAAGCCCAGCCAACCTTCACCACCTGAAAGCAGAGACACAATCTGCTAATTAGTAACTTCTCTGACTGGAGCTCAGGGCTACTTTCCAGCCCAGCTGATTAAAACCATCCCCTATCTCCAATGCCTTCAATCTTTGGAGCTCCAAGTTAAATTCCCAACATCCACTTACTGGATATGAAATCAGTGAGGGCCCCTAAGCTCTTGCTTCAGGCAGGGGAGGCAGCATTCACAGGTCTGCTGTACAACTCTTCACACTAAGGAAGTTGACTTATTTGATCAACAGACACAGGAAAAGGGTTTGGACTTCTTTGGTACTGCAGCTCAATCGTTTCTTTGTTAACAGAGGCAAATGAAAATGTTAAACACTGAAGTGCCATTTTAATTCCTTTGTACCATGGTACCTTTCCATTGAGTTTTTCCTGAAGCTCTTTCTGCTTCTGCTTATCAACCTCATCATCCAAGTGAGACCTGCAGGTCATGGACAACTTCTTAATGAGCCTCTCCATCTCCCGGCGCTGCTCCTGCCGCTGCTCCGTCTCCAGCTGCTTAAACCTTCGCCAGTCATTGATGACTCCCTTGGGACCTGACATCCAGTGTGTGGGCATTGCACAGAAAAGAGTAATACAATTGCATTTATCACTTAAAATCAAGTAATAATTTACAAATCAACAGTAGAATACTGACCCTGCCATAAGCTTTTTGTAACTCTGCAAAACACCAAAATTAAATGAAGAAAATGAAAGAAGTAGTTTGCCATTTGCATTTCCTTCAGTTTGTGTCTATTTTATTTGAAGAAGACTACAGTTTATGTAACTAGGTTACTCTCATAATCCTCCAAAAGATTAATATTTATGCTCTTGAAATAGAACCACCAGCTCTCAAGATTTGCCCTGTTGTTAGTATGGTTTTCATCAGAACAAAAACAATGATTTAGTAGCAACCCAGTTGTACAAATCAGCTTTGTGTCAGCTTTCTACCCACAGCCTTACAGCTCAGATATAATGCTGAAGTCAAACACTAAAATAAAGAAACAGCCATAAAAATAAGGTTAGACAACAGCCAGGAAATGATCACTCTGACCCAAATGTGCACAACACCAGGAGTTCCATTTTGAAAAATGGGATTCAGAATAACACATGAAATGTCCAAAAGACAAAGCCTTTACAGAACAGGTCCTGGGTATGATCATACCTGTGTTGACAGCGCTGCCATCGCTGCTGAGCTCCACCTCTCCCACACTCTCAGGAATGTTGCTCTCTCCTTCTTTATCTTCCTTGTCACTATCCTCATCCTCACCCTCACTGCTGCTGTAATAATACTGCAGCTTCTCACCCAGCAGTTTATCATCCACAGTAGTCATTGTGTTCTAAAAAACAAAGTGACAAGCCAGAGGATGCACCTCTGATCAAACACGCAGAGTGAGACACCAGTTCAGTGCATCACGATGGTCCTTTCCTTTCTGAGGGCAGTTTGTAGTCCCACAACAGATCACAGCCCACTCCTTTACAAAGAGAACTGACGTGTGTTCTCACAGAGAGCTCATGTTCTAACCCTGATTCAGGAGCCTTATCAGCCTCCCTGGGCGGCTCCCTCAGCCTCATTCCCACTTACTGCAATTTAAATAGCCAGCATTATTTGCATTATTTTAACAACTATTTATTCAAGATGAGAAACTATCAGTGTAATTAAGCAAATTAAAATGTTCTGACCTGTATTCTTCTCCAGTCCTTCAGAGAAAAGCTTCTATCAAGACCTGAAAGAAGAAATTTTAGCCAAGTCAGTTGATTTGGGCTCACACTTGGCTGTGCAGGGCTCCCCCAGCCAGCCCAGGAGGTGTGTGTGGCACAGGCTTTGCTCAGGCCCTGGACAGCTCAGGACTCCCGGTTTTCCTGCCGAGCGCTGCTGGAGTCAAACTCAGACCCCGCCGCTTGCCACGGGCAGATGGCCCGGGATTACCGGGATTACCGGGACGGCCCCGCACAAGGCCGGACCCGGTGACACCGCGGGCCCCGCGCGAACCGGCCCCGCTCCCCCCGGGCCCATCCCGGCCCGGCCGCCCCCGCTGCTCCCCCGGCCTGGCCCTGCGGGCAGCGGAGCCGCGGCCCGAGCGGCGCCTGCGGGGGAGCGGAGCCAACGGGCCCCGCTGTGTTCCGGCCCGGCTGTCCCTCGGGCCGACCCCACTGCATCCCGGCTCGGCCCCGCTGTCCCAGTCCCGCTGTCCCCGTCCCGCTGTCCCTGTCCCAGTCCCACTGTCCCAGTCTCCCTGTCCCGGCCCGGCCCCGCATCCTCACCCGCTCCCGCCGCTTCCGGGGCCTCCGCGCGGGGCACGGCGGGAAAAGGGGCGGGCGGG
>VWZD01001400.1:432214-458176 GCA_013396695.1 Sakesphorus luctuosus | reverse complement strand
CGCCGGGCCCCCATCCCCGGCTCCGCTGCCCTCCCGCCCCCAGTCCCGGCTGAAGACAAACAGCCCGGTTAAGGTGGACAAATAATTTTTATTCGTGCATGCAAATACATGTCAATACTGCAAACTTCTTCCATCGAGTCTCTTAAACACCGAACCGGGATGCTCTATCCGTGCCCAGCCAAAGCTACAACCTCTGCACGTCAGTGCTACAGCGACACACGGGCCCGCCGGGCCCCCCTACTCTAACACGAAGGGAAACATTACCAGTGGGAATCAAAACCGAAATAAACGGAATAGAATTTACTCCCCCATATATCCCCATTTCATTTTACAGATTTTTTTTCTTTAAATTATAGTTTTAAATAGAAGCTGAGAATGCGCCATAAAAATGAGCATTAAATCCATCGTAGCGATGGTGCCTGCTTTATACATGATGGGTGTACACCATCTTTTATTTCATTTACATTTCAATCGAACAATAGATTTGCAAAGAAAATGTCTAATACAGACGTAAAAATATTCACACTAGAGCTTCACAATCGGTTGTACAATTGACAAACAGGCCTCTTTTCCCAAACTTTCCAGCTAAGCAAATTTATAAAATGTAATCAATGCAACAAGAAAAAAAAATTTTCTTTAAAACTTCCAGGGAAAAGAATACGCAGTAAACAGTATCAATGCGACAGCAGATGCTGCAAGCTAACCACAATACTCTGGAGTGGCTGTACAGTGGGTATGTGCAGTACAAATCAAAGCCACGTGTGTTGTATCACAACTACTGTATAATGTACTTGTTTGCCCAGCTAAGAAAACGCATGCATTCCCATGCCTTGGGTAACGGAGATCTACTCTGGAGAAATCCATGGGCTATGTGCAAATGACCTGGGCTTTTGGCAGTAAGAAACGCAGCCAGGCTCTGCTTTAGTTCAGCTTTTACAGCAAACTCTTGAGTGATTAAAAGCTTCCACAAGCATCCTTAAATAATGGGGTGTAGAATTATGTTTGGGCATTGGGCACTTTGATTATTCAGATTTGTTTCATCTCATCACTGGCAGTTTTGGGGATTTTTTTCCCTTGTCCCACTCCCCTGCCAGCAAAGAGATGAACGGGATGACTACTGCCAAAGTCAGCTGTTCATTTATATTGGGAAATTGGGTCATTTAAAAAAGCACATTTATTGTGTTCTGCTTGCAGAAGAGGTCCCTCAATGAGAGGGAACGTCCTAATAAAGGGATTAAACTACAACATAAAAATGGACTTTTACATCCTATAGATCATCTGATCATTTCTCATTTTTTTTACACTCTCAAATTCAACACCTTCCTTTAATCATAGTCTAATAATTAATGAAAAGTCTGTTCACAAATATGATCAAGGAGCTGCTGGCATACAGTGTTTATGTACAGCAACAGGTACAACTTGACAACTTGTGCTTTAAAAAAGCAAATGAAACCAATGTTTGGAACTATTCTGAGTTTAGATTGAGTTATTTGAAGCGTTCTTTCCTCAGCTGTTTCTGACCACTGTGCATTATTTTGTACCTCATCCAGCCTAGTACACTATTATACAAGAACAGCATTCAGCTCTTGAGTACAGGATAAATTAAAGTTTCAACTGAGTTATCAAAGCACTAAAAACTTCCAAATTAGACTTCTACAGAGAGCTTAAATTAAGAGCTTATTTAACATAATCAGCTGTGTACAACTTTTTTTCCCAAACCAAATGCCAAACTTCAGTGTCCCTGTACTAGACTACCAAGAACCAACGCCAGTTTGCTTTGCAAAGAGTCTAACCTTGCCTTTGAAGGGTCTAGTATACATTCTACAATGCAAAATCTGCATAAACACTAAGATTCATTTCTTGTCACCTGTTTACAGGAACAAAATATCAGTAGCAGGGCAATCACTCTGCTCTAAGTATATGTTAAGAATGTACAGATAATTACTTTCTCACACAAGCATTCTCCCAGCACAAGCATTAGTCTCTATTAAGACCTATGTGGGAAATGAGGCAAACCAAGGAATGAATCAGGTAGTGAGGCAACACAATTAACTTAGATACTAATAATTCCTGTCTCTCTTGCATGTGAAATCCCTGCTGTACCCCTAACGGGGAAAGAAAAAGAAAGAAACCAAACCAAAACAACCCAAAATGCTTGTCCAAGCAAAGCGAAAGAGCCAATCTCTCTCCCCGATCTGCTACGGGCCTTGTTTTCTGACAGCACAGGTAAGTCAGGCCAAAACCTCAATGGGCATCACTGCTATTAACACACAGACTAAGTCACTCTATCTCAGTGTCAGAAAATAAGCCCTTCCATAGCCCAAAGGCACCTGATTCACAACTAACAAATGAATACATACTTGTTTGTAAAGGGCTGAAACTTCAACAAAGAAGAAAGCCAGAGCCAGGTGTTCCCACCTGCAGCTTCTTCTCCCTGTCAGGGCACTGGAGGGCATTAGTTTCATGGCAAAACCCACACAGTCATCACTGTTAAAACCATTAGAAAAAGCTGGCATGCTGTTAAATCCCCAAATAATTCTTTTTCCTGTAATTCTATAGGTTAGAAATTCAACTAAAACCCCCTAGCCTCAGTTCAGAACCAACTTTCCACATGAAGTGTATGGTCACCCCAGAGAACTGTCTGTCACGGGACCTCCTGCTGCAGACCAGAGTCTGGAGAAACATTTGTTCTGAAATATGCCAAGAAGGTCGCAGGAATATGTCAGGCTTATGTCACTTCACTGGACAAACAGGCAAGTGTGTGTAAGCAGCTTATCCCAACCCCCTCCAGCAGAGCACAACCTAGTTTTTAAAACTGCAATTTTAAAATTAAAAAGTTAAGGTAAATACACAATCAATTTATGTAGTATATATTCACCCTCAGATCATGCTGAAGATGTTCTGTGGAGTTCTGGTGCACAGAGGGCTCTTTCCCTGAGGGCAAATAAGGACTTCTCAAACCTTTATATTTTCTCTATTTTTGTAACAAAATAGCAATTTAAAATTTAAAAATCTTTTAAAAAAATTACATCACCTTCAACATGGAAGATCTCACTGTTTAAATATCCATGAAAGAGACATACTCGTTTGCATATCTGTTTTGGAATTACATTGTACAGCAAATAATAGTATCTCAGAAGCATTTCAAAAGTAATATAAATTCATATTTACAGAATGGTCTTGGTATAAAATATACAACAATCATATTTATGTCTAACATTCTAAGTTAAAGTTAACATCGATAGGAAATAAGTTAAGGTGGCAAAGGTGGTCTGGTTCTTGTATCCATTCACTGGAGTGAGACAAAGCGTTGGTCTAACCCTACAATGAGGTGGCACTGGCTGGAGAAGGTACAGCAACAGCCAAAGGAAACTAAGAAAAGACTACTGGACTGCTTTTCTACATACATTCCTTGACACTGGAGTACTAAAGGGATGTGTAAGATCTTCCATACTGACACCGGAATATCAAAACTAACCCTTGGATTTGCAGGTATATTTACAACATAATTATTTCATGGACAGGTTGGTTAGGAGAGATATCAAACACCAATATTTACTTAGTCTAATCAGTAACCCTCAGGGAAATGCCAACCCCCACCCCCCAGAAGCGTGCACAAAACAGTTATCAAAATCTTACCCGACCACATAGCTGTGATTTTGTAAAATAACAACTCAGACGACCAGTAACATGATCCTCTTTAAGCATTTTGCTAGCAGGAAAAGCCCTTACATGCAGTACACCTGGTGAAAGATCAGCTTGGCTTAAAATATTCCAGTACAATTTTCAGAGTAAACAACTTCACAGAAGTTAATAAAAAACATAAAAAAATGTAAAACTTGTCACAAAGAAAAGTAAGAGGACAAACAAGAAGACAGTAATCATCAGGAGGGAGAGTCCTGCTTTCTTTTTTAAAAAAAAATTGGATTTTTTAAGCTTCTCAAAAAAGTATGCCCAGGGCTCTACTTCATGTGTATTTATGAAAACCAATTTTCAGTTGACATGTCTAACATGATTCTCAGTCACCTCTTAACAGGGCATAAATTCGTACAGTTTTCAGTACTCTGAAGGTCAGATAATGCTATCTTATTGTATTTTCAAGGTCTTAGAAAATAAGTTGCCACTGAACAAGGAAAAATTAAACCTGAATACAAAATTATGATTAACAACATTTAACAAAGGTAATTACAACCGTCTTAAATTCCCAATATTTAGTTTAAATTAAAAACAAAACAGTACAAAAAACAGCAATACCATCTCGTTAGTCAGTGCAAACACTAGATACAGGGTTTTCAAAGGAAAGCCAAGAGCACCTGATACTTTTTGCCAAGTCATCTGGATCCTATAATCTCCAAGTTGAGAACTATTAATGAAAAAAAGAAAAGAAAATAAGAAAAAACCAAAATTGCTGTTACATTAGTGCATAACCTCTCAAAATCGTTGCAAACTGTTTCACATATAGCTTGGGGAAATCAATACCTACTACATTAGCTGGAGGACTTAGGCACTTGGTTTACTTCTGATAACTTCACTTGGACAAGTAGCCTGTGTGTGTTTATCTACAGCACTAAAGCAGAAACTGGGGGGAGGAATGGAAACCAAAAGCTGCAGCAAAGCACTGCACCACAGACCTGCAAAGAACAGTGCAAAGGTAATGGTGTGTTAACCCTGTAAAAGCCTCAAGTCCAAATCTCCACCTCTCAGTCTTCAAACAATACTCCATGCAAAGTTCCACAACTAAGGAAAAAGCAGCTGCAACAAGACACAAGTTCTTCTCTCGTGAAACAAAACAGAGACAAATAAGTTAGTCTTCCTTTCACTAGATGTATCATCGTAGGATCCTGCTAGTTTAAGTAACTGAGTTGTTAGTTTTCTACAGAAGCCATTTTCAACAAGAATGGCTCAGATACCGCACCGGATTGCTACAAACTCATAAAAAGCTGCTTTAAGCTTAAGTAAAACAATGTCCAAATTCCATTCATTTGTGGAAAGTGAACGCCTTACCCTAGTAAAGTAAGTTTTTTTTTTCTTCAGAATGCTAATGCGAGAGGGGCTTGAAGTATCAAAGAGTCCACAGGAAATGCATGACCCCAATATTATTTTTTTTAAAAAAAATATACATTATATAATATATATTATATATATAAAAAGCTAGTGTAAATGCTTCCATGGTGTGGTCACAAGCTGGAAAGATGAATGCCTTTCAGCTGTTAACCATCCTGCCATTTGCAACAGGCTTTAAAAAGTCATTTTTATCCTCAGACATAATGTGAGCAGTTTTCAAAATGAGGCTGCCAACACTGACTGATGTGCTGATGGGCAGGCAGCTTGCATTGCTAACAGATGTTGTGATCGGCTGACTGAAGCAAGAAGTTACGGGCAGGATTGTTTTCTGCTCCTCCCTGAGGAGAAAAATAAGTTACACAAATATTAAACAAGTACATGCACAAGTATCCGGAACTGAATTGTGTGCATTAAATAAATACTGACATCAACTCCTTTTTAGCAACAGGCTAAAGATCTTACTATGGAACGGTACGCTCGAGATGGTCGTGTAGTCTGCCTCATTTTCAAAGGCTGCTTTACCCATTAAAGACTACAGAACATAGAAACCTAAAATAGTGTGGTTTAAAATCTACCTCTCCATGGAGATTTGTGCAAACAGTCCGTCATTTAACCTTTTTGAAGTTTTTCTTAATTTCTGTTAACTATAAAAATATTTTGCATTTTTTGCTTACTGAATGTGAAAGGTATTTTGGACAGCTGTGACACGTTTCAGTGTGTACAATAACAACGATGCATACGAACAATGGTACCAGCCTGGGACTTTCAGGTTTGTCACCTAATTCTGTTTCGTAACAGGTTCTTCTCACTTCACCAAGTATACACAGAGCAGATGTCTAATCCAAGTCTGAGCAGGTACACAGTTCATCCTTAAACAATCATGCTTCCACTATTCTGATGCTGCTGTTTGTCTAATACTGGCAGACACTGCTGCTTTGTCTAACACTCACAGAATCACAAGGTCTTCACCTAAACTTTGTCTCTTCTGTTCCATAGATTCTTTCTGGTGCTGCTTTAGCAGATGCCCGTTCTCTACGGTTGTTCCATTGAGCAGCTGATCATCTTGGGAGCTGATTCCCAGCTGTATGTCCAGAATCTCCTACAAGAGAAAAGCAGAAATGCCCATCAGTTCTGTTCTTCTCAGCTTTACATTTTCCTATTACGTTCCACTACATTAAGCTGATCGAAATGGGAGCCTGGCCAGAGAACTCTTATTTTTATGTCATAATATTGGAATATCTATCACATTTTACTAAAGGAAAAGTCAATTATTCAAAGATACCTGTGCATGACAAGAGTAGCATAAACTGTGAGCTGTTTTTAACTTCAGTAGCACTAACTACCTGTATCTGAGTGAGAAGTAAAGACCCTGAGTGTTAAAATTAGGCAAACATTTGATGTCACTAAGACTAAAACAAAATGCTTTCTATCAACAGAAGGACTAATGAAAGGACCCAGTGACACACAGACTTTTGTACTCACTTCTATTTGTTCACCTTGCCCATCAGGTTCGTCGGTATCAAGGGCTGACAGCTCCAATTCAATGTCTCGATCTGGCTTTGTGTCTGCACAGTCTTCAGTATAATCAGTCTAAAACAGGAATTGATACATTCTGTAAATGTCAAGTTGGCTTTTCACCTGCTCCACACAACACTGGAGTAATACAGTGAGAACAGAAGATGCATTTCTAGGACATTTCTACAACACAAAAGAGCTAGTTAGACACAATAGAACTTCAGGCATAGACAACACAGGATACAAGGCTAAATCTAATCACAATAAAGTACCAAAACAGAGAAATAAAATGAACACTGAAGTAGAAATTTCAGTAGAGTCTATAGGCAAAACGTTTAGATTTGTAACACATACAAACAGAACAAAACTAATGATTGCATGAAAACAATTGTCACATTCTTCCCACTTTGTAAATGGAAGCAGCAGCACAGCAGGTGCACCTGCCCAATCTCAGGGAAACACCTGAGTGCAACAACAGGGACTTAACTTGCAAAGAATATGCTACAAATATCTGGGAGTGTTAAAACTAAGTTTTAACTCTGAGTTAGAATTCATGCACTTCTCTATACACAAAAATCCTCAAAGATTTGTTCATCTCCATTACCCCTTCCTTTACCTCACCATTCCTCAGATCAATTTCCTTGCTTAAAAGGTTTAAGGTAAGCCGACTGCCTTCATCTAGAGAATTCCACTTCTGCTGCATGGCCAGCGCATTCGCCTCTCTCTGAAGCAACAAGGAGTTGCTTTTGGCCTGTGGAAAGAAGTGTATCAGTTACCAACCACTACAATTAAACCATGCTTCTACTTTAACCTTAACTGATCATTTTGTTATTGGTACAATTTGCTATAGGCTCCACTAAGAAAATTTATTTAAACCCACTTTACTAAACAATTTTTTTAAAAAATGAAAACCCCTCATGGTATAATATCTAGTCTTACCTGCTGTAATTCAATGCTCAGTAGATCTCCAGTGCTGGAATGCTTTCTGTGACCAGACAAATCTGTAACTATGAACCTGTCCCTTCAAGAGAAAGAAGGCAAAACTAGGAATTAAAAATAAGTTCTCTAAATCAAGGCCCCATAAACTTTGTTAGTCTATCAACATTAGATTTTTGGGCAGAAAGTGTGTGACTAAGACAATGTGCTCTTCATCTTCACTGGGGCTCACAATACCTCAAGGCACTGCATGAAGCAATATCCTTATTTCACATACAGGGTAGATGTGGCAAGAAAACTTCAAACTACTCAAGATGGCAGATTTTGACATGACAGCTTGGCAGTACCCAACTCCAATTCTTTGATTAGATCTCTCAAGGGATAATAAAGCACAATTGCTAGCAATATAACTGCATTAAGTATTAAAGACTACACAAGTTTTAACCTAGTTTTTCCAAGGTTTTATGCTGGATAGGTAAGAGTCTTTTACTTCAGAATTAAGAATGTCTATTAATAGACATTCCAGATCCCCACACACACGTTCAGGATTTTGAAGAACTGCAAGCTACAGAAAATGCTTTTAAGAGAGCTGAGAGTGGAGTCTGTACCGTTCTGCATAACGTGCTGATGAAGCAGAATCCGAGCCATAGGCACTCCATCTTGAGTCAACAGCATTGACATAAGGGACATAATCTGTAAAAAAATTGGGATACCGTTCACTGTCTTCTCTGTTCTTAAGTGGGAGATAGAGCTATTCCAGCTCTCTGCACCTTCATACCTGCAGTAAGCACCAAGAGGATGAAACATGCAAATGAAGGATGAATTACTGCCACACAGAGCCTGCACTTTTACCTGATACACTGATGGGCTTAGTAGCACTTCCTTGGGAAGCAGTGGCCTGGATGGGGTCTGTGGTGTGGTACCCTGTGCGGGATGACCTGGAGATCGCTCCCCACTTGGAGATGATGGGGCCGTCACTGAAGGGGATTATGGGATCCTCCTCCTTTGCCCTCCTCTGTGTTTCAAACAAATGCACTCTCCTTTTCACATCCCCACTGTCCAAATCCTGCATATTTAGGAGACAGGAGACACAAGGGCTCATTGAGGTTACTCAGATCCTTTCGTTGCCCAGTAACTTCCCAATTATTTTTGCCAATTTAGAAAACTGTGAAAAGATATTCCAAACAACTTCAAGTGGGCAGAACTACTTTAAAATACTAATAGTGGAAGCTATCAGCTTAAAAAACAACAAAAAAGCTGGTTTAACCAAAGAGAAGACAGTTCAGCATGTAAGGATCATCACACTAAGGAGAGAACATGCAGAAAGCCCCTACCATCAACACGGCATTGGAATTGGCAATCACATCCTTGGGCTCTGAGTCGATAGCATTTATACAAGAGCCAATAGTGCCACAAGACCACGGTGAATAGTGAGAGAGATGGTCTTCCTCAAATTTAGTTCCACTCAAATCACTGACACTCTCTGAGAACTACAGAAAAGGGAATAAATAAGCAAAGAATAATAAAAACAGGGAATTCAGCTTTAAAATGAGAAGAGACATTTACTGCTATTTAATGAAATTATCTCACAAGTCAATTAAGGAGTTCCAGCTATATTCCACACTTGATTTGGGGACAACATAAGCTGTTTTGTCAGATTTTAAACCAGTGTCCCTGGCAGCTGTCAGAGGGCAACCTCTGCCACACAAACGGCCTGCCAGGATGAGAGACTGCAACCAGTGCCACTGTGTTAGTGGCAGGTTTCTTTAGGAAAATACCTACAGTAATTTAACTGAGAGGAAGCCATGAATTTTCCTTTAAGGTATTAGCCAGTGGCAGATAGAAGTATGACTTGGAACCCTCCAGCCTGGATGAAAAGTACTAAATCCTGATCCATCTTGAATGCATCCCTAAGGGACTTCAGGTACACCCACCTTACATGATACTTTCTGAGTACTGGTATGGCATCTCAAATATCATCAGTGAACTGGCAAACCACAGCTAAGAGTGCCTGGCACAGTGGTTCTCAAACTAGTTTACTGGATGCATTTAATTTACACATAGAGAAAAAATATCACGAATTTGGAGGTTTTTTCAAAAGCAGACTATTGCATTTCTTGAGTTCTCATTCTTCTTTTCAGCACTTACACATAAGGGCACAATGTTCTACCAATGCCTTTTGCCATTTTTAAGGGATATTCATTCTCTGGGACTTGACAAGCAGCTTGATTCAGGCTACCCATGAAGTCACAAAGCCATTTGGAGTATAAATGTTCTTTTTCATGGATAGCAACTGTTGTTCCCTACACAAAGACCTGGAGGTTCACAGAGCTAGTTCAATAAAATTACATTTCCTTTAGTGAGGCTGAATTGAGTCACATCACTTCTTGACCTTTTTACTGCAATCATGTTTAGCATCACCTTAATATCAAACTGAATGCATCATTATTACTTATTACTTTCCTTTTGATTGATCAATTTAATTCTATGAACAGAGGGCAGGTAGAAAACCTTTAATAGAAATATTATATGGCATCTCATAGAAACAGGAAGGGAAAATAAAGAAATTCTTTGGCTTCCCACCTCTGTGCTGAAATCTACACTGAAGAGAGGAGAAGGTGGTGTTGGAGATGGTGTTGCCATGGGAAGGGTTGAGGATACCAGAGGAGCTTTCTGTGTGTGGTACTGTGCCCATTGCTCCGGCTTCCGCCTCAGCTGCTCATCATAACCAGTCTTCAAGTGACCACAAGGCTCCTGGCAGGAACAAATACAGGGCTGTTTGGCCCTTTCACACTCTAAGCAGAAGGCAAATACTTGCAAGGGACACACTTGCACCCCCAAATTTCCTTGGGTCTCTAACCCTCCACTGGTATTACTTGAAGAATTTCACAAGAATTTATAGGAGAACCCAATCCATGTATGGCAACTCAAATCTTAAATATGCAATTAATTCAGGCAACCTACGTGGGAATTAAAAAGGCAGAGGGGCTCTGGTCCTAATGCAGATTAGAGTGGTCTGTTTTACAAGCCCCTTTTATTAAGGTTAAAAACAAAACAAGAACTTTGTCCAGGTCAGATGTCTTGATCACTGTAACCCCAAATAAACAGATCTACCCTAATTATTTACCAACTTTCCAGTCATGACCTTCAGGACAAGACTACACAGATCCTTCCCTTCCTGGCTCTCACTCACCCTCGGTAAAGGCACAGTCCTCTGCTCGTTTGGAGGTTGACAAGCCACAGAGTAATACCCATCCAGGGAGTTGTACCTCTCCCGTAACGATGTCTGATAGACAGATGAGTGCATCACGTCCATGGGAGGTAAAGAATTGCTCCTAATAATATCATCCCGTGGGTACATCTGTGGGCGCCAGATGCGCCTGCTGTCATACACTGGAGCGTACATTCCAGAGGGGACAGGAGGGACCGGTCCATACGGCTGCGGAGGAGGAGGTTGGTAAGGAGAATTCAGTCGGTCTCGAGGGGGAAATGTACTGTAATGATCGGCATATGGCACGGAAGCAGGTGGGAGGGAGGACTCTGGAACGTTATTGGACCTCACAAAGCGAGGAACACAGGGAGCCACACCAGCTGGTACTGTTGGAGGTGGTGGATAATACCCTTAAAAATCGGAAAAAGGCATATTTAATGCAACCACAAATGACTCAAAATTTTACACCTTCTAAAACTGTACATTGATAAGCACCTTTAGAGAACAAGGAGTTACACTTTACAGACCTGTTCTGACCCTACCACGGTTCTGGGAAACACAATTGCATGCATGACAACCATTTTTGCAGATGCATTACTGGCCTTTCACCACCTGTAGCCAGTTTGGAAGGTGGAGTTCCTGCCATTATATACTATGGTACAGCCACTAACTGAAAAGACAGGATCTTAAACACTTCTTATACAGGAAGTTAAACAGTTCTCTCTAAAATAAAAAGCTATGTTGATAAAACCCCCTCATTTCAAAGGTCTGTAAAAATAACCATTTCACACTTGACTACTTCTTTCTTTTGAGAGGATTGTCTGAACATTTGTACCTTTTGAGAGCTTGTGAATGACTTGATGCTGTAACACTTAATTGCATGCTTGAATGTAAACATGTACATTATAATCTAAAAAGGTAACTGGAACCTTTCAAAAACATTTGAGCGAGCACAAAGCAGAAGCACAGTCTATTCCTCTAGCTCTGTATCCTGCCTGTGGATACCCTCACGGATAGGCCACAAGGTGAGCAAACCTAAATAAAAGCAATTAAATGCTAACAAAGGAAAAAGCAGATGGAAGACCTCTATGTTCAAGTTGTTCTGGATGCTGAGGTACAAGTTGCATAACATACAGCACACAAAGACAAGAACCACCAACACTGGGGGCAGACTGCAGGTCCCTCACACACCCAGCAATCAACAGGATTAGTATGCCATTAGGTGAAGATTCAAATATTTAATACACTAAACTAAAAAATAAATTGACCAAACTGAAATAAAAGTTACTTCTCAACACTCAGGCTTTTCCTGAGAAAAACTGTGAGTTGTTTTTGGCTCAGTGCTCATCTCACTCACCTGTCTGTGGGTACTGTGGAACTTCATATGACAACTGAGTCCTGGGATCTTGGAAATATTGAACATTATCAGAATGTGGAGGGTAGACAGGTACTCTGGGAACAAATGGGCTGGACTTTGGAGGCACAGAATTCACTTCTGTTCCAATATTAGGAGGACCAGCTGAGGTAGCTGCTGCCTGGCTTACAGGAGTCTTGGGTGGAGAACCTATTTTACTGAAAAGGATTACCAAGAAATCATTAAGCAGATCTTCACTTATTTCTGTTACCCACCTCTTCGTGTACACCCCCATGTAACACGGAAACTTGGGCCTTGTCATTTCCTCTGGAGTTTTGTTTTTCCTACCCCAAACTGGTGCTACATTTTAGACTTTCTCCTAAGGAAACTTAAAAGTGCATATAAATGTTTTGGTGTGTACCCAGAGGTTTACACACCCTTTTTAAGTGCATTCTGGTAAAGACTTTGAAAAGCTGTTTAGAGACTCAGTGCTTCCTGCAGAAGCATCTAAGAAGTTTTCAGTGAAACTCCAAAACCAGGTTTCCAGGAACATAGTGCACCTTTCCTGGTACCAGAAAATATCAAATTTTAAGTGTTTTATTTGCATGTAATAACCCAGTAACTAAGATACCAGGCTGAGAACAACTGAATAAAGAGGTAAAGGGAGAGATGTGCCCTTTTGTCCACATTGCACAGGAGTACGGAATAGCCCAGACAACTGATGCTGGCTCTGACCACCTGAACACAGATTACCTGCACTGCAGAGCAAGATCTTACACAACTCTGCAGCCAGGGAGAACCAGCAACAGCAGCAAGCCAGGACCAGAACTCAGTATCTGCTGTTTGCCACCCACAAACTCCATGATAATCTAAAAGCAAAATGTTGGGTTTAATTACCTTGATGAAAAAAAGCCACCTACTTTTCAGGGAGTGATTCTGTAGGGGACCCAGATGCATTCTGGCCGTTGGCTCCAGCCTTGCCTCCCTTCTTGGCGTTGTCCAGAGCTCGCAGGGAGGTGTCAGCACAGCGAGGGATCAGCTGGGGAACCCCACTGTCCAGATTAGCTATTCCATTGGTACTGGGCACCATCTTCCCTGTTGCTTCAGGGCTTCCTATGACAGAAATGACGTTTCCTGTGGTGGTGGAGACGGTGCTGTTGACGCCAACTTTATTGAGAAGGGGGAATGTTCTCACTGTTGCGCTGATTTTTTTGTTCCTCAAGCGGTACCTGTAAACAAACATGTGCAAACACACAAAAGAGGTGATTTAAAGTACTCATTGTGAACTTCAGTATCTGTAAAAGGAAGAGACAGAGAAGAATATGATACCAAAAAACTACAAACTTATTTTCAACAAATGTAACCCAAAGTCATCTCTCCCCTTAGCACACCCATTCTGCAGTTCTTTGAAAATGCCTTCGGGTGAGCTTTAAGAACGCAGACACTGCATACTCTTCAGTAACTCAGTTCTTTCCTTAATCAATTAAAATGTAATTAACACTCCCTCTCTTGTAGGTGATATAACCAATCCATGAGAGACACTGAGCCTAGACTCAGTTTCAGGAAAGGAAATTTTACTTCATATGGGGTAAAATAAAAAATAAAACTGGAATTAGTTTCTATCCTCAATTTCATACAAAGAGCTGTTGCTTTAGGGATTCACGAATCCCTCCAAATTAATGAATGTATAGAAAAGACTGTTTTCAGACTCTGTGGAGATTTCTTTTTAATTTGAATCCAAGCAAATAAAAAAGGAAAAAAAGTCTCCCACACTCACTTTTCAAGCTCTTCCTGAGAATGAGCAAATGTACAGTTTGTTCCTCTTGGACATCCCCCTTGCTGTCGAAGGTCTCGGCACATACTTGTTTTGTATTTGCTATTTGGTTGTGGCTTTAAAAAAAAACAAACCACAAGACATTCCTCTTACAATCTATCAGACCTTTACATAAAATACAGGCTTAAAATATAGAAAATACACCTCACTACAGCAATCTCTGCTGCATTCCATGTTCACAAATGTGAGGCTCTCCAAATGCCAATGCACTCAACAACGGGATCATCAACTATCCCACAGAGAAGACCATAAATATTTCAAATCAACAGTCATCTTTCAAAGTTGCATCTTTCAGTAAGTGTACTTTAAGACACAGAATGCAATGATCCAACACAGTTACCTGTGGAGTTTCATGGCCTTTTCTGCTGTAGTTCTGAATGAAATCCACCAGCCCATGAACCACAGTCTTGACAGCGACCATTGCATTTTCCAGCTGCTCCCATGTTGGAGAGGCTGCATCTGAAATTATTAAAAGCAGGGCTGTCACTCTGTCAATAACTCCAGTGGTATCATAAATAATGGCAACTCTCCTAGTACTTCACAACACCAAGTGCTATGACAGAACTCAGAGAGCCCTTAAGCAGAGTTCATTATGTTAATTAACTGGGAATTTTGAAACCAGGGATGGAGGTTATCATCTTTAAAATAATTTACTTTGCTATATATGAAAAACACCAAGAAGAGTTTAAAAAGCTTAATTTGCATACCTGGATTTGGATCTATGTTTGCCAGGAGCTCTAAATGAGGCCTCAGCCTGTTTAGGTTTGCAGGATCCCCCGTGCGCTGCAAGACAATTGTCAACTCTTGTACACTCTTTGCAAAAGATTCTGGAGATTGGAGCTGAAAATAAAGGGAGCATTAGTGTGCTGCACCTTACAGCTGTGAACCACTAATCTTATAAAGATATTAATGACTCTGGTTCCTAAATGCAATACACAGTGTCTTCAGATGGCATATAGAGAGAATCAGTGGAGAGAAATTTTATTTCTCAACTCAGAATCTGCCCTATGCAGCTTCATCATAAGACACAAAAAAGGGAATTAAAGGCCTTCATAGGAAGAACATGCTACAACAGGGAAAAAACCCTCAATCTAGTTTTAATTAATATTTGATAAGAATAAGAACAACAAGTTAATTCAAGGAATTGATTGTTATTATAACATTTAACAGTCAAATCTAATCCTACAATGACACCAAACCATCCCTTTGACAAACCTTGTCAATAATGGATTGCATGTGTGATTTGTGTGCCAAGTCTCCATACAGAAGGGAAGACCATTGCTCTGGTGATATTCGAAGTCCTGCTTCCATGGCAATGTGAACAATCTGGGCATCGTGTTCCCTCCTCAGCGCCTCGTAGCTCCGGAACTCTTCTTTCAGTTGCATCAGAGAAGAATCTTCATCCCTTTTAGTGACCTAAGAAATACCAATAGCCAAATATTCCTCATTTAGTAACACATCTTCAAGGTTTCTTCCACGTGTTCACCCACCCAGCTAAGCAGTGCAGAGATGAATTCCAGCTCTTCACATTTTTACAGGATCAGAGGTGCAAAACTACCAACTCACTGTTTCCAACCAGGAAGGTACTGGGACTTGCTTGTGTCATAGGAGATACAGCTGGATATTTATTACTTCTGCTAGTAGTTTTTGCTAAGCAATACTGAAGGATGACTTAAAGAAACAGGAAAGTCTCTAGAAGCGATTAAATAGTAATAGGGAAGAAAAAAATTAAGATATCGGTATTTAAAGAACAGAATATTTAACTGAGAGCCCACTACAAATGTTAAGTAATACTCTAAGTTACAAAAGACACAGGTCATCAAGGAGAGGGAAAGGTTTAATTATTTTCACACTTAGTGAATTTGTGACAATCATGTTTTTCACTGTGATTCAAAAGAAAAAAGAAAAAGACCTATGGAATTAACTCCTCCCTCTACACTTTTTATTTGTGTAGAAGGAGAACTCACATGACATTTTACAGGTGACAGACACTAACCCTAGGCTGGGGTCTCTGGAGCTGCACTGTTTCATAGCACCAAACTTCAGCTGCTGGTGTTTTACCTTAAAGCATGATGCTCTATACAGTAGCTGCACAACGTGACCAATGCTCGTTTTCGAGGCCTGAGGAAATCTTGGTTCCAGCCTTTGCACAACAAAAAGTACCAGAACTTTTCTTGAGAGTGCAGAGCCATCTTCCAGTGCTAGTAACACAAGTTTCAGTGCCTCTTCTTGCATAGCTTTAAACACAAAAGGGAAAGAAAGTTAAACCTATCCCAGAAAACAGCAATGGTATCATATATGAAGAACATGATAAGCAGTGGCAACTGAATCACCTGGAACATAATTCCTTCTTACTTCTTATTTCACTAATCGTAAGAAAAAAGGTTTCTAAACTTTTAAAGAAAGTTGCTAGTTTAGAAGAAGTATTTAGAAGCACTCCAAGCACAGCAAACGTAGAGCTAAGACTAATTTTCAGTAATGAACACATCAGTAATGCAGCTTTTACACTTTTCTCCACTGTGCAGTCTTGCAGCCTGTGCCATTTGGACATCTCATCAATGCTACATTGTGGAACTGTATAAAATAAATACGGGAACAGTACTGGAATGCTGAATGCTACCAACAGCTACTGGAATGAAGACAGGACAACTTCAAGTAGAATTTCCTTCTTGTTTCTATGCTTGCTTCAGTGGCATTAACTACGATATGCTCTTTCTATCAGACATATAAATGTGATCATTATAAATTTTAACAGTATGCTGCAACTAAGATTGTACTGACAGCTCTTCAATTCCAATCACAGGCAGCAGAACAATCAGCCTGTTACAGTTACACTGAACCACAGACTGTGCACAAAGTGTGCTGACTGACTCCTCTTTGCCAGGATTTTTGAAATACTTCCTCACAATTTCAAAGAACATTTAATGGGGGGCAGGAGAAAACACCAAAACCTTTAAACCAACAGGTTTTGCTAATATTTGGGGGTTTTTCCCCTCCTCCTTTCCTCCTGGCAGAAAACTGAAAACAGAAGTACATCTTCAATTGAAGAAATTTCGAAGCTTTTTTTTTGAGGAAAGGTACAGCTAAATATAATCTGTTAGATCTACAGGTACCTTACCTGGTCCTAGAAACTGGCACCCTCGTGCCCTGACAGCAGCCCAGAGATTGGCAGAAAGCTGCTGAGGATTTTGGTGCTGCAGGATGAGCTCTGTGACAGTTCTCTCCCCCAGGGAGCGAGCTGCCCTCATGGCTCTGACCCGGCCCTCCTCCTCCACCAGCTGACAGTTCACCAGTGTCACCAGCTTCCTCTGCATTGGACGGCTCAGGGCACTCTGGTTCAAGCTTGCAACACCTTCAGAGAGAGGGAGGGAAGGCAAACTATTGCTTCTGATCAAACTCATCTGAATAACACCAAAAAACCACCTAACAGTGTGTGCGTGTCTTTCTCCAGGACCTGGATACTTGGTACCTCCCCTTCTCTTGGGCAACTCTGTGTAATTCATTATCAAAAAGAATTTTAATTAAAATCTTCAACTGACATCAAAGCAATCCTTTGGGGAAAGTTCAGCTTTAGTACAAAGTTAGCCCCAAGGCAGTATTATTAAATAAAATAGAATATTTTGTAAACTTAAAATAAAAAACCACAAACAAGTGTCACAAGTGTGAATAAGCTTTCAAAGACTTAAGGGAAGTTTTATTACAAAAATAAGAGGATTATCTTGCTGACATTTACAGTCAGTGCTGAAAACACAATCCTGTTAAAAGTGAGCTACACCAAAATTCCAGGAGAGACTCACCTTTTCCTCCACTCAATGGCTTCAAGTATAGTGCCAAATCCTCAACACATTTCTTTGCTACTTCATAATGTTTGTTCTCTCCTACATTACTCAACTTTACTGTCTGATGATCAGGTACCTACAAAAATGCAAGGGGGAGGAGGGGGAGCAGAGTTACACACACGTGGCTGACCTCTGAGATGTGCCCACGATGGCACCACAAGCACCATTAATTACATAACACTGCAGGTGTGCCCTGCCCTGGGAGCAGGAAACACAGCACCCACCCCTGGCATGGACCATGGCACAGGGAACCACTACAAGGGCTCAGGACCAGGATCAGGGTGATGAAAGATGAGTTTTGTTAGTACTCAACACATTAAAAACAGAAACAGGACAGAAACAGCAACCAAAATCTAATGAAAAGACAATTAAAAGATGAAGAACACAAGGACTGAGAGGATGATCAGTGTACCAGATCAGCATGATTTACTACAGGCACACAGAAGTTACAAGATAAAATTAACTGGCAAGAAAATAATGAAGCAAAGTTAAAAAATAATTTAAGTGTCATTTGGGCATGCTGAAATCTTCCAAGACAAGAACCAGGAAACCTAACGTGGTGGAAAAAACCCAAAGCAGAGTAACAAGGTCAGATAAGGAAAACAGAGGGAGTATTGGTCATAACACATTAATTGTTTGGGAGACATTGCAAGAAGTTGGGAGGCCAAGAAAATAAACGTTGTAAGATCAAGGCAGAGACACATTAAAAATGAAAGGAACTTGAGAAACAAACCCACTTTGACACGGTGTTGTTACCAATAGCTGTGTCAATGCACGTGATAGGACACGAAAAAGCAAAGTAAAAAGCATCTCCTTAGTGCATCACTGAGGTGTTGGAGTGAGAGCAACATGAAAAAGCACATGAATCAGCACAAGGGGAACAGACTTATTTAGTCTCCCTAAAGCACAGCACTGATTATATAATCATTGTTTTGCCACTGCTACGAGACAGCACAGGGAACATTCCTGGCCTGATTAGCCAGTGTCTGCAAAGGCAACTGAAAAGCCATCAGCAGGCATATCTTTAAAAAAATTACACACACACACACTTCTGGAACTTGGTCAAACAGCCACTTTTGAACATGTGGCACGTAGAAAGGAGATTTCCTGCAAGACCACAATGACAGAGTGCAATCTGCAGGTTCACTTTTCTAATGAGAACTGGGACACAAAATTGTGTATTTCTCAAAGGGGATTTTTCTCCAGTCACAGTTCAAGAGCCCTTTTAAATCAGAATTCAGGTTACAACCAGAACATGTTTACATTTTACAAGAAGACTGCCCTGAAAACAGTGTGGCTGCTTTTAGAGTATGTCTGAGCTTCTAAATATCTCAAAGGTAAGTCTTACCATTTTGGGGGGCTAAAAGGAGGGGGAACAGACCACAACACATATTACAACTGGCACATAAAGGGTAAGCACCCAAAGTGGGCACACAAAGAGCTGCTCAGCCCCCACCTGTGCTCCAACCAGCTGGAGGAGGGCGAAGTTGACAGGAAGCACGTCGATGTCGGTGTTGATGGCGGTCTGGTCGAAGGGACAAGCCTTGCGATGGAGCTTGTTCAGGCAGGTCTTGCACACGGTGTGAGAGCAGCCCAAGCTGATGGGTTTGTGCACATTCTCATCAAACTCGTTGTAGCAGATTGGGCAGGACAGAAATTCTGTCCACTGAGCTGCCTGCACAGGCATTGTGGAAGCTGGACACTTGTTTAGCAGGCTAGCAGACCATTATTTCACTGTACTATGTTTTGGCAGCTGTAAGTGAATAACAGAGCATTTAAAACATGCTTCCTGGCAATTTAGAATGGTTTTTAATTAAATAAAACCAGCCCACAATTTCAATATTGCACAGAGTAAAACCAAATCCTTATGCTGAAAGTCCTCACAAACCCCAGCTCTGTGTTAGTTTAAGAATTGTACCAAAAAAGGCTCATGAACTAAATTAATGCAGACGACCATGAACTGAGCCTAATTGACAATAAATGGCATTAAAGTTTGTGGGTTTTTTTGAGGGGAGGGTGGAGTTAAAATGTTACTTTCATTTGAAGAAAAATGACGTCTTCTTTCTGCAGGCCTTATTCAGACTGAACCACACACCAAACTAAACCCAGCTTTGCTGGTTTTAAAACATATTCTCTCTTTTTGTAACAAATAAATTAACAAAAATCAAGAATCATAAGAAAATACAAAAGGAATGAGATTAATTTTTAGTTTTATGATTCTCCTGTGTTACTTCTCCCTTTTCTCTCAAGAACCCATTGACTACTCAGTTTTGCTTTTCCTCTCCCTACCTCACACACAACTTCATGCCCATGAACTGGCAGTGAGCAAACCTTTGATGTGTGGAAAATCCAGGTATTTAGGACAAAAGATAAGGCAAGCAATACCTTCAGTGGGCTTGCTATGAATTCTTTTCTATTGAAAAATACCTTTGTGCAACAGTGCCAACAACTTGTTTATGTGTTTCAAAGAAAATATGGATTTGCAGAGACTGTTCTGAGGGCATGCCATCTTATATAACTCCTGTTCCTGGAGAAGGTGCCAGGCCCAAGGAGTTCATGGAAACCTTTCTGCTCCAAGCTTTTGTCAGGAAGGTTTAAAGCCAGAGCCCCACCCTGGGCCACAACGTGCCACCGTGCTGGCTCTCTGGGCAACCCATAGACCAGTCAGGTCACTTCAAGGCTAGGAACAAGCCTCTCCCAGCAGCTTGTTACAAATGCAGAGAGGAAAATGTTTAATTACACATTTAGCATTCTATTTTTTAACTCTGGTGACAGAAAAAAAAAAAGGTAATTGTTCTGAGGAGGCTGAAATCTCCCCTCCGTGTTTGAATTGGGGAATTCCTTATTGCAATGCCATTGTTGGCTGTGCTATGGTTTAATTAATGCTAAAGTATCAGACCATTGAAATAATTACTAGAACACTAAATAGACTCTTATCTGTGGATGTATTTTATGTTAATTATGACCATCTGTTTAGAAATCCTATTTAGTGCTATGAACATTCAGTGCCCTTCAAGTAACAGGATACTTGTACAAGATGTGCTTATCTCACTGAGCCTTTCAATGTTGTGCAGCGATTTTCCCCCAGATGAATTCCCACAGTAAGTGTAAAACACACCAAAGGGAAAGTTGAACCTGCCCCTTCCAAACCAAACTGCTGAGGTTACACTTTCAACACAAGCTCCCATGTGCTGGACAAATGAGATTGTCCTCCAGCTCCCAGGAAAGCACGACCAAAGCTCTTGCAGGGATGAACAAGCGCTGTCATCTTTAATGCAGCACTGCCACATGTGTCCTTTAACCAAGGAAATCCAAAGGCAAAACAAGTCAAAGCAAAACCAAACAGTCAGCCAACATGCCTAGCAAGATTTTTGATTGCTCTGTAAAGAATCCCACCATTTCCTCCAGCACATCTGCTTCCCTCCCCAAACAGCAGGACGAGGGATGCCCTGAACTGCAAATAAACACTTGGCTGAAAGGGTTTTGCAGCATTCCCAGAAGCATTAAGGTCCCAACACCAATGCTGCTGCTGCTGCTGCTGCTGCCCCAGGACTGGTATCGCTGTTTTTTCACCCATCTGACTGCAGGACACAGGTGACAGCACAAAGCAGAGCACTCCGGGAGGCTGTGACTGGCATGACTCACACCGGGAAAAGTTTACAAGAGGTTGTTGGTACAGTGAGAGCTGTGCAGTGCTGGTGTGTCCCTAACGAGCTGCTAATAAACAGGCTCTGTGTCACACTGCTCATTAATTATCCCAAACACAGGGATCTCTGCTCTGAGATAGTACCCTCGTTCAGCTTCCACAGGTACTTCAGAGACTGGCAAGAAACCTCCACCTCTCTGTTTACAAGCTCTTCAGATACAATTGTTTTCCTGACCCGCATAGAAATGAACACAGCAGGTTCTCCAAGTGTGCACCGCTGGGTTTTAAAGACCTATCTCTGGGTGTTTAATCATCCCAAACGACAGATTCTACTAAACATGTGCTGACCTTCAGATTTCTTGATAGGAAAAAATCTAATTAAATCAGCAAAGAGCCGGGAAAAGCTCTTGACTCCTCAAACTTCAGGCAGCCACAGGGGGAGGAATCTCGATACTCTGTTGAGCTGCCAGCTCTCCGGCCATTCTCGCACCCCAGAGTGTTAGGAAAACAATCTCACATCTCCTAATTACAACTTCTACAAAAAGCAAAAGCCAATGGTTAATAGATTGGCGCTCCTTGTCAGAAACAATGTATTTCAGGGATGTCCTCCTGAAGAACAAATTGCTCCAGTGCCTTAAACTGAGCACACACAAGGAGAGCAGAAAGAAGGTAAACCAGAAATCCTCTGGATTTTGGTTTTAACAGACAGTACACTCTGTTAGAACAATTAACCTTGGCCTGTTCATTCTGGCAGATGTGCTCTCCCTCTCTGCACAGACACAGGGCTTCTCCTCCCCGGTAAAGGAGAGGGACCCTGCAAAAACATCCCAAAGAAAGGGCTGATACAGAAACTGGTCAAAGGTACAAGACAAACAGTCTGAAAAGACAAGGCAGTGCCTACTCTAAAGATCTTTACACAGTGAAGTTACAGTAAGTTTTACAGTACTACTTGACATGACAAACTGAGAAATGCCCAAGCCTAAGGTCAGACATTATGTAATGGTAAAACCCAGCACAGCTGAGGAATTTTGTGCTTCCAATACAGCAGGATTTTCCCCTTGCAGTAAGGGCTGCAATGGAGCAGAGTAACCATGATCTTCTCTTTTTAGAACAGAATATTTGGTGAAATTGCAAGGTGGGGTGGAAGGGGAGATAGCTGAAACCTCAAAACTCTCCTCAAATAGCTGTACCATTTTTGATCACTAAATTAAAGCGTCCTTGGTATTGACTTGCTCTCAATGCCAGAGATCCTGGTATTTCCTTTTCTTTTCTGAAGTGATCTCCATTAAAGTTTTTCATTTATGCAGATTAACAGTCTGTTTGCACTACAAGGAGGCAGTTTTTCCAAGCTTTCTTTTCTAAGTTACGCATTTCTGAAAGCATTCTGGATCAAAAACTTAAATGGATCAAAAACTTAAATGTCCATGTAATCAAATTATCAGTGTGAAATTATTGTCTGGAAGGGCTAGAATCTTTTCATCATTTCTCTTCAACAGCCATCATCTATAGATCTAAAAAGTTGCTTCATTACAGGCTTAGGAAAGCACCATCCCTGTACCAGCTTTGCATCATTCAGCTAGGACGACTTGAAATTAAAATAAATCCCCTTTAAAGAGCAGACTTGCTTATTTCTACACTCTCAAAATATCTGTCACATGGAAAACTCTTTATATCACGTGCAAATTCTCTATATGAAGCCTTTAATGACCATTAAATACAGTCTTTCATTGCCATTTTTTCACTGAACATTAATCACAGAATCATAGAAGGGATTGGGTTGGAAAAGACCTCCGAGATCAGCAAGTCCAACCCTTGATCCAACCCCACTGTGATCACCAGCCCAGGGCACTCCGTGCCCTGGGCTGGTGATCACAGTAGGGTTAGATCAAGACATAGTGGATTCTCTCTCAGTGCCACATCCACAGAATCACAGAATGGATTGGGTTGGAAAAGACCTCCCAGATCATCAAGTCCAACCCTTGGGCCAACCCCAGTCCCTTTACCAGATCATGGCACTCAGTGCCACGGCCAAGCTCACCTGAAAAACCTCCAGGGATGGGGAATCCACCCCCTCTCTGGGCAGCCCATTCCAATCCCTGAGCACTCTCTCTGCAAAGAAGTTTTTTCTGCTCTCCAACTTCAGTTTCCCCTGGCAGAGCTTGAGCCCCCCGTGCCCCCTTGTCCTGTTGCTGAGTGCCTGGGAGAAGAGACCAACCCCCATCTGGCCAGAACTTCCCTTCAGGTAATGCCATGGGAGAACCCACAGCCCAATTCAAATCCCAGAAAAGAGAAGGAGAAAGCTTGGGGACATAATATAAAGTACCTGAAGCTGGAAGGGACACCTAAGGATGGTCATGTCCAACTCTGCTTCTCTCAGGAATACCTGACACTGAGCCATGTGACCAAGAGCACCATCCAAACCCTCCTGGAGCTCTGGCAGCCTTGGGGCTGTGCCCACTGCCCTGGGGAGCCTGGTCAGTGCCCACCACCCTCTGAGGGAAGGGCCTTTTCCCAATGTCCAACCTGACCTTCCCTGGCACAGCTTCATTCCATTCTCTTGTGCCCTGATATGTATCTGAATACACACACATATCCAGACCGTATTTTGCCAAAATGCCTGTGGGGTGTTTCACTTGTTACCTGCTTAAAACACCTGAGCTTCGATCCCCTCTCTGTCTCCTTAGAACACGTGGCTGAAGTCCTATGAAAAGGGGTACAATTCCCTAACACACATTTAAACTCCTGGCTCCTCAAGGACTGCCCCAGTTCCCTCATTCAGAGGTGACTCTCCCCAGACCGACCCCAGTCAGGGTATCCTCAGCACTTCACACCTGCTCCTCCCCGCTCAAGTGTTGCCACCAGAAATCCCGTTCCTGTAGTTTAAAAGTTTCTTTCTTATGTAACACTGCTGTGGGGTATCCCTCGTGTTTCTCGTAGTTGTCACTGAAAGGAGAGTTTGTCCTTGCCACCACCCTGAGACCAATTCAGCTCCTGGAACAGTATTGACTTTTCAGGACTACCTGAAGGGCAAATAAATGAAACATTTTCTTTGCCACCACCACCAGCTGAACTCCCTCTGAACGCAGGGAAAGGGAATCTATTTCTACACGGATCCGTTTTGACCCAGGTACTTCCGGAGGAGATACCCTGCAGAATTCCTCACTGGCCAGTAATACTCCCACAGAATAAGGACTCCTGTGTATGGTTCAGCTCCCAGGCTTGTAGTCCTTTAGAAACACAACCTCCGTGCTCAAACTGTACATTTCATGGGAGAGAAATTCTGTATTCTGAGATTTCCCCAATAATTTTAATGAAATGCTAATTCCATTCAGAGATGCAGGCAAGGAAACAGAGGGCTCCATGGGAGCTGGGAAGCCTTTTTAAAGGTTGTAGAATGGATTAATATGCCCATGGATGTGATTTTTTTCCTTTCCTTAGGGTTGTCCAGTCAGCAAGGAGAGACCCTTTCCATTTATCCATTAAGGGTATACAAAATATTATCAAATGAAATGTAACACACTCCTAACAAATAATATTACCCTCTGCATATTGTAAATATCTTACCCATTGTAAATCAACAAAGCCTTAGATAAATGAGATCAGCACCCAAGATTAGGAGCTCACTTTGGGATATCTCAAGCACTGACATCAAAATTTGTTGGGATTTAATATTTCTGAGAGAAATGGCCACAACTTCACACAAGACAGGAACATGAGTTAATAAGAAACCTTTTCTTGGGGAAAGCTTTGCTTAAGTTGCAGAAACAAGAAAAATTTCATTAAAAAGGCACAAAGGTCTTGGGAAAGTGATTCATTACAGAAAATTAGAATTTAGTGTTTAATGGAATAATACTTATACCAGCTTCAATTTCTAGTATTTCCACAGCTGTTTAGCACAGACCAAAGGTCAAAGAACAATATTTTGATTCAGAAGATTTACAGTTGTACTGGTTGGTTCTCACTTAAAATGAGAATATTTCTTCTGCCACAATTACAAATTCACACCCTTGCAATCCCAAGGGCTGGTTTTACTCCTAGTTTCAGCGTTCTGATGCAGCTGTAATGGCCGTGAGAGAAAAGAGCAGCTACAGGAAATAAACTCAAACAAAATCCTGAGTTTGCATGGAAGTCAAACAGGTCTAGACCAGAAACTGTCCTTGTTGCCCGCCCAAACTTTGTCGTTATTTTCTCTCATCCCAGGTCCAGGCCAGCCCCCTCTGAACCCTGGCTGAACTCAGAACTCATCACTCCCCCACCACTCTCTGCCCTTGCTGTGCTTTGTGCTGACTTCCACACTGAGCTGGACACCCTGCGAGCACCTCGAGCATCAGCACAACCGGGACACGCTTTTCCTGCTCAGTTGTTTTGTTTGGCTTTTTACGGCACTCCAACCGTGACACGGTGCCCGCAGTCCCCGGGCCTGTCCCGCAGCACTCCCCGAGGCGCAGCCCCACCATGTTCCCCGCCGGGAACGCTCCCGGCTCGGCCGCGGCCCCCCCGGGCCAGGGGACGGCTCAGTGCGGGCTGCGGGTCCCGCGGCGCTGCCGGGGAGGCCCCGGGACT
>VWZD01001400.1:396091-420291 GCA_013396695.1 Sakesphorus luctuosus | reverse complement strand
ACCCCTGTCAGTGCCCGCGGGACCCCTGAGCGCGTCCCCGCCCCGCCGGGTGTCCCCCGCGCCCCTCCTGGGCCCCGCGGGGCTGTCGCGGGAGGACCGGCCGGGTCCCTGCGATCCGTTCCGGCCGTGGTGGTTGTCGCCTGTTGCTTCCAGTGGATCCCAGCATGTGGCATTTCATTGCGCGCAGACATCTTTGCTTGGTTTAGGGACCGTAACCTCGCTGTTTCTCTGGGATTTTTTCCTTCCTGTTGTCAAGGACATGTTTGGTTCAGTTAAAACGTCCCCAGAAAATAGTTTTTAAAGGCTTGGTTGTGTCAGTTAGGGGTGAAAATGACATATAAACAGTCTGTGCTAAGTTGGTTTAAAAACAGTCATGAGCAAAAATTTAGTGGAAATTGAGCTGCTGGCAGTAAACTTTGTGGTTTATGTCTGTGTAGTTTTGCCTGATGGAGGCATTTCGAGAGAGAGGGTGACAAGGAGTAAAAGTACTCAGGAGGGATTTGGAGAGAGGGAGAAGATCATGTGAGAGGTTTGGAGAGGGAAGAGATCGTGTTTATTTCCCGAACAGAAGCTGGAGAACACATGGTGCATACCTGTGTTGTTAGACACAAAGGTGCCGATGGTATGGTTTGAGCTGTATGCTCAGTTTTGTTAAAGCACAACGCCGTGTGATTTCTGAGTCTTTTGGCTACTTAGAAGCAGCAGGGTCTTCCGCTGCTGATTGACTTGCAGAAACACTGTATTCTTTGTAAAGGTCTCTGCTTAACATTAAAAGGTCAAGGGCCTGAGCAAACTTATTTTTGTGTACACAGTAAACAAATTAACAAATGGAGCTTGGCATAGGGATTTCCTTTCCTGGCCTTTCCCTGCCCTAAGTGGGCAATGTTTGTAGCACACACCAAATGTAACTCCTTTTTGCTCAGTTCTTTCACAGCGTGTTTTAAAGTGCTGTGGTTGTGTGGTGAGCGTAATTCCCCGTTTGTGTTTGACTCCTAATGAGAGAGCAGCTCCCGCAGCACACAAAGCATCATCCCCGGGGTTTGTGTAGCCTCTGGCTGCACTGCCGTTCTCCCTGCCTTTATCCCAGCCTCCAGCTGTGCCGTGTCCTGCCTGTCCCCGCTCCGCGGGCAGAGACGTGCCCGATGCTGAGGGAGCATCAGCTGCAGCGTGCGGGTGACCCAACTGTTCCTGGCCAGTTCATTCCAGTGACATTCCTGTGCCGGGCCAGCTAAGGCAGTGTCAGCGTTTCTTTTGTGCGCTGTGGTTTCCCAGGACTGGCTGCATGTTTCTGGGATGGGGAATTTGCTTATTACAGGAGCCTAAAATTTTGTCCCCTGAGCAGATCAAATTAAGATTGAAAGCAAAATGCTGTTGGCAATAACTATGAACCTGTTAAGGATTATTTGCAAAGATTGTATTAGCTTAACTCTTGTGTCTTGTCTGATGCCTGGTTTTGCATACAATGTCTCATGATTCATTCAGTGAGGAGAGGGGTGAAAATGGACACAGCATGATCTCCAAGGAAGAGCATTTTTATTCCTTCTGGCTCTTGAATTTAGTGGGAACATCTCTGGCTGACAGTGTGTTGTAAAAAGAACAGAAAAGTTAGAATTGTCATGGTTATTTTTTATTAATTACTCTTTGGTCATCCTAAATCCATATTTCCACGTGCAGTATTCCTTTGGCTTTCCTGCTTCATTTTGAGTGCCTGGGACTTCTTGTTGCATTTGAGCGTGTGTTGCACAGGGGAGGTGGGTACAGATCAAACATGATTAGGCAGACTAATTGTGTGATATGTGAGAAGGAAAAGCTTGCTAGTGATTGATTTTGTGTGCTGTTTTATTTCCCAAAGCTGTGATAACACACAGGTGGTGTGTCTGTGCACAGGGAGGGTGAAACCTCAGGTGCTTCACCACGTGTGTGTCAGTGTGATGGCACTTCTGCACTTACCTTTCTGCTGCTCAGACTGAAACACCTGCCACAACACCTGTAACCACAGGATTGTCCTGGAGCATTTTCCAGGCTTTTTTCAGGACTTGCTGTGTATTTGTAGAACAAGTGTGCACTGGGTGAGTTGTACAGGTGAAAAAATGGGCTGTCAAGGGCTGGGAGAGCTCAGAGACCTCCAGAATGGTGGATTCTTTGTCACAGCACAGCTCTGCAAAGTGCACCATAAAGCTCCTCAACTCTGCCCCCAGTTCCACTGTTCACCCACACTGAGATGCTAATGATGGACAGCAGAACTTTGTGTGTTTAAATTGAACCATACTGGATTTATTGTTCAGCTGTGCATAAATCCAGAGGAAACGAAACAGAAAGTGCATTATATTTAGGCATTTCAGTCACCTCAGTGTCTTTGCTGCATGCCACCTCCTTGTTTTCCATGTTTTTTGACATGCTTTAACATGCTTTAGTTTTTTGGGGGCTAGAGGATATAAGTTAATTTCACATGCCAGGCTTTCTGACTTTGCTTTTCAAGGCAGCTTCTTGAATTCTGCTGTTCTTGAGTAATTCAGTTAATATTGCTGTGTTGTTCTTTATCTGGTGCATTCTTCATCAGATAAACTGCAACTTTGTGGAGTTGCTTTAGGAACTGCAGCTGAAGGACAAAAGCTGAGAAAGATATGAATGGTGGGAAAAAAAAATCTCATTTCCTCTCTAGTTTGCATACCTGTTCTCATGCTTATTCTCTTTTCTGCCCTGGAAACCCAGAACTTAAATATATATTTCACTGTAAATTCAGTGCTGTTGACTCAAAGGTCCAAGAAGTTCATGGCCAAAACATTTATTTTTCCAGTCACCCTCTGGTTTTTGGATGGTGGTGGATGTTCTAAACAGCAGAAAATGGGTGTCCCTGGGAAATGGAGTGAGAGCAGCCATGGTTGGGAGTGCCTTGCTTCACTTGCCCTGCGTGTCTCAAGGTGGCATTAAAGCCTCAGTCTCTCACAGTGATGTTAATGGAAGGTTTGCTGTTGGTTTTTATATGTATATACTGTTTGCTTTAGGCTCTTTCAAATGCATTCTGGCAGTACTTACAAGGAAAACTTTGATCACAAGTTGCAGGCCAGGTGCCAAATATTTTGGAAAGGGTAGGAAAGCAAAGCATAAGTATTTTATAAATCTGTTTGACTAATCTGAACTTCGATAGGTTTGTTTTTCAGTTGTTTGAGGTTTCAGCGTGTGAATGGGTCTTTGCTGTTCCTTTCTTGAGCAGGGAGAGTCAGGTGTTGTATAAGGGGTGAAAGGGAATTGCCCTGAGAATTAGAATTTTAAATGAAATTGAAAGCAGTGACCCAAGAGCCAGCTGTGTTGACTTTCTCATTTGTCATCTTTTTCTAATTGTCTGTTGTGTGAGGAGAGGCCACAACACGCAGTTAATTACACAGGTGAGCAACGAAAGAGGTCGGTCCAAGTCTGCCTCTTACATGGGCTTTACCGAGACGCTCCGTCTCCCGCGGAGCTGCGAAGACCCCTCCAGGCAAATCCTACCTTATTGTGGTGGAGTTTTGTGTCAGGACTGAACTGTGCTGAATTGAAAAGCTTGTAATTTTGTTATGGTGAAGCAAACCAAAGTCTTTCTTTGTAAGGGATAAGGCATTGCCTCCTTCTGAGGAACATCAAAACTCAATTCCTGTGCCTGGCCGGGGTCGTTCCTGCCTCTCTTTGGTGGTGGGATGGGTTGCAGCTGTTGCTGCAGAGAGCTCTGTCACTGCTGCTGTTTGTTCTTGGGCTTTGCTTCCAGAGGAGTCACAAGCCACCCGTAATTGCTGTGCTGCTCTTTGATGTGTGCCCTTCTAGGCTGGCCTGTGTTTTCATGAGCTCCCAGGCTTTTTGGTGGTGCTCCTGCTGCTGTGGCTTCCCTGATTCAGGTAAAATCATCCGTCTGATAATAATCTGTATGGCACAAAGCGATGGCAAGGAGTGGAGGAAGTAAAACCCATGCAAGGCAAAGTGTGGGGATACAGACGTTGTGGTTGACTTTAAAGAGTATTTTAGTATTTTGAGACTCCTTTTGCACCTTGCCTGTTTGGGCATTAATCCAGCAAACCTCTGTGGCTGATTCCAGCCCAGCTGGGTAACTGAGCTTTGCTGCCACACCACTAACAAACAAAAGCTTCCTGCAGTCAGTCCTCTGCCCCGGTGTCCCCTCTCCTGTGCTCTCCTGCCCTGTGGAATTGCAGTGAGACTTTTGCTCGCTGTAAGGGTGGCAGAGCTGAGCTCATCGGGCCATTCTGTTGCAATTCCATGGTGGGACAGGGCTGTGGGTCGGGCTGGGCCAGCTGTGCAGCATCGAGGGGGTTTGTTTGCCACACAAGGAGCACGAACAGCACGGGGTGCTTGGTGTTGAACTGAAGGTGATGGTGAAAGGTGTCACATTGAAAGACAGGGAAATAGGTGAAATTAGCACTTCAAGACAGACACACCGTGCCAAAATAAAGTGCTAAATTGATCCTTGCCTGGGTGATCTTTACAGCTGCTTGTGATCAAAGCCTGCTGTTCTGCTCCTGCTGTCAGTGTGGCAGGTGAGTTTGCTCTGTCTGAATGAAAACAGTAAAGCCAAAGGGGTACATAGTGTTTAAAGCTTATTTTTAGTCTCTGTTTCAAGATACTTGGTTTAGGTATTTTCACAGATCTGTGTATTATATAGATGGTTCCACAGGGGACTTCTACAGAAATGTTTTAATATGAACTCTTTAAAGAAAATCATCTTTAAAATAAGAACTATCTTTAAGATACATGTGACGAATACTAAATAAACACATATCATGAGTAATAACAAATAGACATATATCATGAGTAAAACTTTTCAAAATATCTAAATTTCTCACCCAGTAATTCTCACTGAAAGTCAGTGGATCTTAAAATGTTTTTGCAAAGGGTATCTGAATACCTTATGTGCTTTTGGAAATGGAACCAAACAATCCCAGGTGTGTTGTCATTCATGGACAAAGCACATCCATCCTTCCTCTTACTCTCTGCTTCGATTGTCCAGTGAAATGTGTTTCAGGACCACGAAGTGACTCGATTGGTAGTCAGTTAAAAATAACCCAGAGAGGAGAGAAATTGTGCTCCTGGCAGCCTTCCTGTTGTCCTGGAGGCTGTGGAGAGAAGGGCACGGGCAGAAATGAAAGCAAGCTTTGCTATTTCGGGTGCATTGTTCTTGGTTCAGCCAGGAGTGTGAGGAGCTGTGCCCGTGGCTGTGCCAGGGATGGCTGTGCTGTTGGAAGCCAGGCTGGGATGGATCTTCCAGGCTGGAAGGCAGAACTTGAGGCTGAAAAAGCACTTGAGCTTGGTCATTCCTGGGAGTTTCTAAAGACCCAAGCCATTGTGATAAGGGTATATTTGGGTTTCTGAGAAATTTAATCACCTGTTTTTATCACAGCAGTGTCTGTTTTGAGCCGTGGATTCTGGGAATCTGTGCTGTAGAGTTCAAGGTGTGCAGCTGAACTTCACCTTTTGTTCCTTTCTTCAAATGCCTCTCAGTGCCAGTTCCAGCTTTTTAAGATCCTCTGTTGGCTCTGCTTCTCAGTACTGATCCAGCCTACGCTGTTCTTCCTGCTTCTTGGAAGTCTTTGCTTTTATTGCTCCTTACAGTACAGAGGATTCAGCACAGATTCATAAAATGCTGTATGTCCCAAGGTTTTAGAGCATCCTTATCACAAAACATCAAGAATGAGGTCAAACTCTCATTTTGGGGGAAAGGGGTGTGAGTGCAGCATACGGGGAGCTCTGATAGAGAAAAAGCAGTTTTTGCATGCACTCAGGTGAAGGCAGATACTGACTGAAGGAAGCAGATGGACTTTATGGTCCTGGCCTTAGTTGTCAGCAGGTGTAGTGTGTGTTCCAAGGGCCTGTTTTGTACAGTGTGTAGGAAGTGGTGCCTGACATAAGCATGAAATGCTGCAGGAAGATTCATTCCCTTCCCCTGTGAGAGCTGTGGAGAGCAGGGCTGTGACAGCGTGTGCTGCTCAGCAGTGAGGGCAGGACCGGGAGTGTGCACTGGCACAGCAGCTGCTGCAGCTGGGCTGTGCTGTCAGATGAGCTGCTTTTCATAAACAGTCAGCAGGTTTCTGAAAAGAAGCGTTTGAGCATTTTAGCATGAAGTTTTATATAAGTATTTTTATGATTTTTGTTTTTCAGGAGTTTGTAACATATTTAATCTCATTCATGAATCGAACTTCCTTTTTAAGTCATGGATGACAAGGCTTCTGTTGGAAAAATCAGTGTCTCTTCAGACTCGGTATCCACTCTTAACAGTGAAGATTTTGTCTTGGTTTCCAGGCAAGGGGATGAAACACCATCTACAAATAATGGTAGTGATGATGAAAAAACAGGACTGAAGGTAAGAATCAATAACCTGAGTTTGTTCCCTATTCTTCTAAATCCAACTAACCTTAGAGAGCTTAAAGAGGGACTTCTTTATTGTGGAAAACTTGACAGAAGGGAGAACTTATTCAAGGATCAGTTTGGCCAGTAATTCCTGCATTGCTGATGTCAGAGGTGGTAATTAGGTTTTGAGTGAGAGCTCTCCATCACCACCTGTGGGTTTTTTCCCACTTTGCAGAATCCTCCCTGAAGTGCTTAGGATGAAAAGACTGACTGTCAAGAGCTTGGAACTGTGATTCTATCACAGCTTTCAGGTAGAAAGCAGTATCAGCATACCTTGACTTGAGCATATCTGTTAATTCAAAGACACATGAAAGTTTTCCCCAATGTGAAATGTTCTCTTTAAGACCTGTAGAAGTGTAGCTATAACTAACAGCTTGGCATGAATCAGAGACCACGAGCCTGTGTGGAAAGCTCGTAGGAAATGGAAGGGCACTGACATCTTCTCACTTGTAAAAGTGCTCTTCTGAAAAGAGATCCTTGTCACTCTACTTTTTTTTTTTCTTAAAGCAACCTTCCTCCCAGTTTGTATTTCAGCATCTTTAAGCATAAGTAAGGTAATCACTCCAAATTCTGTTATTTTAACATGTTGGAAACTGGATATTTCCTAGAGTGAGTCAAGTCAGTCTGTTCTTTATGGGAGATGGAAGGAGATATTGCACCATCCCAAGAGACTGAACTCTACAGCTGCATCTTGGTCTTTAAACATGATAAGAAATCCTGTGTTCTGCCTGTTGGGCTGAGTGCTCCTCTTTGCCTTAGCAGCAGCTGTAACAGAGACTTCCTTGAACAGTTCTTGATGCTTTTGTTCATCTTGCTTTTCCCTCCCAACTGCTTTGTTTGTTTTCCTTGCATTCCTTTGAGTCCTGGACAAGGCATGCCACTCTTTTACATAGGATTCCAAGGTAATTCTGTTAGTTAAGAGTCTCAAGATTGATCTTTTGCTTAATCAGTTCACTTGTATTTTATCTTTATTGCAGAAGTTGCCATGTCACATCATAGGATAGCATAAAAAACTTGAAAATTTCTTAAACAATGAGCCTGGTGATTTATGAAACTCACTGGAAGGCTGAAGCCTCACCCTTGTCTTTCTCAATGCTGGGAATACCAACAGCATCAACATCAGTATCAGCATCAATACTTAGGAATTCAGAACAGTCTCATAGTGGTGCTTGCCTTGAGAATCCTTCTGTGTGTGTAGTTACCCCCTGAAGCATCATCTGAGCCCCCAGGAGGCAGACCCTGTCAACCAGACTCCATCCTGTTATCCCCAAAGAAAACTGGGAAACATGTTATGCTGTTGTCTGCAACACTTCTTGCTCCATGTGGGAACTGTTTGTGTCACTCTCTGCTCCCAAGGTGGTTTATAAAGCGCTGGCCACAGGTGTGCTGTTCCTCTTGGTGAGGGGAGGAGGGCACGAGCTGCTTCCTCCTGATCATCAGCAATTGTGAAAGAAAGTTATGGCATTCCCTGAGTTGGCACTGGATGCCACAGAGCTTTGCAGGTCTTACAGATAAACTTCTTTATGAATTTGGTGCCAAGAGTGAGCACAATCCTTGAACAAAGTGATTCACCTTCAGCCTTTCAGTATTCAGGCACTGAGAGCTTGTGCTGGTGGTTGTTGGCTGCAGTCTGAGCCATTCATGGGAGTTTTACACCTTACACAAGCACTCGTGGGGACCTTCCTGTTAACCTCCTTCCTTCTGGTTAAGGACAGGAAAACTTCGAGCAGAGGAAATAGGAAGACTTTTTGCTTGTTTTTTGGGACAGAAATTTTGCTATTTTGGTGTTGTTCTGCCAGAAAAGACACATTCTGGCATAACAAATGGCTTTGATTTTGGTAGGGTTTTTTCCTCAGCTTCCAAACAGTCCTTTAGTAGCCAGTAAGTGCAGTAGGGAAGGTTGTTAGGGGTATGTTAAAAGTGCTCTTTCTGCAATATCTAAAAGTGTTTCAGTAGTATATGAAAAATTAATGCTACCAGTAGAACATGAGAACTGAGGCTGTGTATTTCATAGGAACAAATGAGATGGTTTTTTCAGGCAGAAGGAATTGCTTTGGTACCTCTAACTAAGTTAATTTGTGTTTGTCAAACCCATTTTCTTTGATGTGCCCTCTAAGAGAAGCAGAAAATGAGTGCAGGTTCCTGTGTGAGCAGATGTCTTTCTGGTGTTGTTTCTTTAGAAGAGCAGTCTGAGGATGTTTCCCTTGCTAATGAGCACAGTCAGAGGACGGTGCTGGGAGTTCAGCCTTGTGTTTGCTGAGTGTGACAGGCTGTGGAATTTGTGCATCAGGCCCAAGGCTCTCATTTCAGATTTGCTGATATGCTGTAGTTTTAACTAATAAAGCTGTGGACTGAATTAATGTACATTTTTGTTTTGTTTTGTTTTTTCTTCCTCAAGTCCAGAGAGAGAAATATTTATTCTGAATACAGTCAGGAACTATATTTATATTCAGTTGGTCTTAATTTATAAATATGGCTTTGCTTTTTGTCAGTGCTGAAATACTTTGTTCAGTTTAAATAGGGGTTGTCAGTGATTGTTTTCCAGAAATACAACTTAATTCTTACTGGATATGAATTTTTCACTTTCCTTTCCCAAACCAGAATCTGTTTAATGATTGTGAGCAAAAGCATCTCAGATGCAGTTTTTTTGCCAGAATTAATTTTAACCTCAGGTTTCACAGAGAACAGGTCCTGTAAACTAGAAGATACTTCAGTGTTTTTAATATATGGGCCTTAAAGGGGCTGACAGGACATTATAATTCATTCATTTATTTTGTTGCAAAACATACAAACTCCATATAATAAAGGAACATGATGCACTTTCCATCATCATCATCTGTCTGGTGAATGCCTGCAAAGACCTGAATAATGACCTTGATATTGAAAAGCTTTATGGCTTTGGTGGCCTCATGCTTGTGCAAGGTTCTTCAAAGGTTCCACAGTGGATTATGCAAATGAATGCTGAAATTATTAGGAGGAAAATGGAAATCTGTGGACTCCTGTAAGAGTTAGAGAATACAGACACTCCTGTGGGGGCACAGCTGAGTAAGGCAGTTCCTCTGTCCTGCTGGGAGATGATCCCAGATAGCACAGGAGTGGATTTTAATCCATACAAAAAAGTTACTTTCTGTTTGAGCAGGAGTTTCAAGAGCAGAAATGTCTCTGATTTGTTGTTGTTTAGGTTCTGTAGCAAAACAGACACTAGGTTATTACTTTTGGGGGTAATTGAATAATTTGGATCTTACTAAGTCTTACGAAGTCAATGAGCTTCCAGAGAGGTAAGGATATGGAAATGCTCCTAGATTTGAGTTTTGGTGCCAACAGTAACAACCAGCAGCAGCTGAAGTGTTGGAATCAGGTGCCTTTCACTGATGGCATCTGCTAAAGTACTCTGTAAACTCCATTTCCATGCTTCATTTCTAAACTCTGTAAACCATTGGTCACTTCCCTATTAATTGCAGAGGAGCAGACAGTTTCCTTAGATACAATATCTGAGAATTTACTGGACTGAATGTCTTTGTTCTCCTAATTTCACCCTGTTTAAGTTGTTTCATGCTTTCATGTTGCCCTCAATGAGTGCACATTCAGGCTGCAGATGAATGGTAGGAAATAAACCCACACTTCTCAGCATGAAGGCATAATCTTGTTCCAGGTTCTTCTCTTCCTGTGAAACCTTGCTCTCTTACCCATGAGCCACATAACATATTTAATTCTATTTGTGCCTTTCTGGTACTAATCTGAGAATTATTATAGCCCATACTGTGGGCATCTCTTACGTTTCTCTGTCATAAGCTGGTCTTTGTAGTTGGTGATTAAAGACTAGTTTGAAAGTAATCTCCTCACTTTTTCCAGTGCTAGAAAATTCCTGCTTTGAGCCTGTTGGGTTGTTAAAGCAGGGAGGGTGTAATCCATGCTGGTGAGCACTTGCACACTGCAGTTTGTGTTTGTGGCTGTAACTGGCTTATATTTGTGAGCTGCTGCTTTGGCTGGTAGAAAAAAACCCATAGGAATGACCCTGTGTCAGGGGGGTGTTTTTTGTTGTTTGAACAGTCTGTTTTTTGTGTCCCAACTGTGTCTGTGGCTCTCAGATTGTGGGGAATGGAAGCGAACAGCAGCTGCAGCGGGAGCTGGAGGACGTGCTGATGGATCCACCCATGGAGGATCAGTCCAGTGACCGGGACCATGCGGAGGAAGTTAGAACTGATGGAGATGGGGAAGAACCTGTTGTCCTTGAGGCTTCAGCATCCTCCACCATCAACCCAGTGTCGGTGGCAGGACTCCAGAAACCAGAAATGAGTTTGCCAGTGAAACCATCCCAAGGAGGTTAGAAAAAAAACAAAGGGGGAATGCCTGGTGGAATCTTCTGAGCTTGTTTTTTGGGGAGGAAAGGGAAGAGAGTTTAGAGATGGGTTTGTCCACTACCTTTTCCTGTATCTGCCATCATAATCACCTAGTGCAGTAAATGCCAGGGTATGTAAGACAAGAGTTAACATGTGCAGAAATGTCCTCTCTTGTGGAAACACTGCTACACCAACCTTGAGATGTGTGCAGAAATATTAAGCTTACTTGCCTGGCTGGATAAAATAGGAGTCTGTTTAGCTCCTCTACACATCTTACTGCTGTAATGAAGGTTGGTGCATTCTAATTAGGCCCTGTGAGTGAACTGGCTGTAGAGCTGGGAGAGCTGAGTTGCTCTCTTGCCATCACTAACTCACTTTCAGGCAGGGTTTTCCTGTAGCCTTCTGGCCTGACCCGACTTTCCTGTGTTTCTTGGTCTCTTCTGTCATTTCATTAGTGCTGAGTCAATCCCTGACCCCTCCCTTAGGGGAGCCTTGCTTGGTTCTCACCCCGAGCTCTGTGTCTCGCCCTAGACTGTGAGGACCTGAGCCCCTTCACGCCGGTGACGGACGAGGACAGCGTGGTGTTCAGCAAGCTGACGTACCTGGGCTGCGCCTCGGTGAACGCGCCGCGCAGCGAGGTGGAGGCGCTGCGCATGATGGCCATCCTGCGGGGCCAGTGCCAGATCTCCCTGGACGTCACCCTGTCCGTGCCCAACGTCTCCGAGGGCACTGTCAGGTACGGGGCTCGTCCAGGGCAGCTCTGCCACTGCAGGAATTCATCCTGTGTCCGTGTGAGAGCAAACACGCTGCTGGTGCACCTGAGAGGAGACTTGAGCAGCTTGGGATTCCCTTCAGTGGGAAAAGTGGGTTATAAAGAGACCTGGGAAGAAGTGATGCTTTGAATTTGGTTACCAAAGGAGGATTTTAAGGTGAGACTGGACGTGGCACTGAGTGCCATGATCTGGTGATCAAAGTGGGGCTGGATCAAGGGTTGGACTTGATGATCTCACAGGTCTCTCCCAACCCAACCCAGCTGATTCTATGATTTTATGTCCAAGGATCAGTACTTCAGTACTGTGAGGATCCAAGTGTGCCCAAAGCCATAGTGGGAGTGGTTATTGTGAACACTTTGGAAATCGCCTGGAAAGTCGTTTGTAGGTCTGGAAATTGTCTGATACATGAGACTTAACAGGAATGAGTCTATCCACTGCTGAATATATGTGTAATATTTTGAAGACTAATTCCTGAAAACCATGGGGAAATTATTGGTGGAATTGTCTGTTGCACTGTACTTTTTTATGCTGTTCATTATTTTGTTCAAGCTTTGCAGTAAATGACAGCCAGGAGATAGTTTTTGTGATGTCCTTTCTCTGGTAGGTATGAAATTGTTAAAGCTTGCAAGTTAATACCTGGCTGAAATAATTCTTCTGGAGGTGAAAGCTTGCTTTTTTTCCCCCCCCCTCTCTATTTTAACAGACTTTTAGATCCTCAGACAAACACAGAAATAGCAAATTATCCAATCTATAAAATCCTTTTCTGTGTACGAGGGCACGATGGGACCCCTGAAAGTGATTGCTTTGCTTTCACTGAAAGCCACTACAATGCAGAACTCTTCAGGATTCATGTCTTCAGATGTGAAATCCAGGAGGCTGTAAGTTCAAGTTTTTTGTCAAATGGTAATTATGTACATGTAAATGTTATTACTGAAATTAAACTGAAGTAACTCAGACACTTTACAAGTATTGTAATTCATGGCTTTTGGCTTTTTTCTGTGCCAAATTAATTATAGAAACCTTGAATATGAAAGAAGACTGCACGGGTTAATAGTTTATCCTTCTACAAAGTGCAGAGAAACTGTGAATTAGATGCTAAAACTGAATTATTGTGGTACAATTCCTTCTCATTCCATTCTTCCGTGTAAGCCCGGGTGGGTTTCAGCTGCTGTGTGTGCTGCTCCCTGCAGGTGAGCCGCATCCTGTACAGCTTTGCCACTGCCTTCCGGCGCTCTGCCAAACAGACCCCGCTGTCCGCCACGCCCCCCACCCCCGACAGCGACATCTTCACCTTCTCCGTGTCCCTGGAAATCAAAGAGGACGACGGGAAGGGCTATTTCAGGTATGGGTTCTTCATTCATGCAGCACCCGGTGCTGCTGGAAAGTGAGTGCACAGAGAGTGGGAGGCTGAGGTGCTCCTTCAATTCCCTCTTTTAAAGTTTCCTATTTTAGTTTGAGTGAATCCCAGACAGACATTTTTGGGAAGTAAAACAGTGATAACCCTCTGGGCTATTCAGTCTTGGTCATTGAACTGAACCTGGTGCTACCTGCAATGTGCTTACTCTATTTTGCTTTTTTCTGTTGTCTTCAAGTCGTTTTCTATGCAATGCCTTTTTAAGATGTGTTCAGCTGAATTGCTGCTGAACCTGAAAATGCATCCTTGTGGCTGTGCTCTCACATCCAGAGCTGGGCATGTTTTCAGCCAGCTTTTCAAAGGTGCAGAGCCTGTGGGGATGCTGCAGGAGGCAAAAGGTTTCATACTTTTAATCAAGTCTCATGAAGGAAGGGCTATATACTGCCCTTACATGTTTTATGTAACCATTTACAGTGTGCTGGAATTGCTGAGGTGTCTTTATTTCAGCACAGCCTGTCTGCCAAACACTCGGACTTGTTGAGCACGTTGGCTCCCAGCCACAGCTCCAGAGATGTTCCTCTCCTTATTTACATCCAGCTCAAGTTGTATTTATTAAATAAACAAATCACATTTAATAATCCAGTATTTATTCAGCACTCCAAAAGGCTGCTCAAGTGTTGAAACTGAAAAATTATTTAGCTCAGGGCCTAAGAAGGTGCTGATGGTTCAGTTCAAACAGCAAACTTCATCAGTTTGACACTAATCCTTGTATGACCCTTCCTGTGCAGACCCAAACTCACCTGGAGGTGAGGGAGTGCTCCCACATACTCAGTCTGATCTCAGTCTTTAATGTACCTGCCCTGTCTTGGCTCATCTCCCCCACTTGTCACCTGGGTCACTGGCAGTGAATTTCTGGGCAAACAAGGTCTGACTGTTGTGGCTGTGAGTGGTGCTGCCCCTGCTCCTGCCCCTGCCCCTCCCTGAGGACTAAACTGCTGACAGGTAGAGGCAGTCAGCCCTTCCAGGCCTGGGCATGCACCTGCTGTCACAAAATAAACCCCACATTTTATTGGAGGTGTTAAACTATGGGTAATACTCCACAGTCCATCTTGCACCTCCCGAGGACAACAATGCATAGCTTGAAAGTCTGAAATAAAATAAGGGTTATTTTGATATCCAAGCTAAAAATGAACATGTGATTGACTCAAAAAGAAAGTCAAAAGCCAACAGTCTCAGTTTGTGCAGTATTTAACACAGCTGTGCTGCCCAACAGGGAATATTGATGCTGGCACTTCAGTGTGTCTGTTGGCCCTGAAGTGTAGTTTTAAGTCTTTCCAGCACAGTACACTATCCCCTCTTTCTGCAGCTTTTGGAAGGGCCTCTCCAATGACAAAAGACGGGAAATAGTGTAAAGATTGGTGCACTCTTGGCTTGTTGGCTTGTCATGTGGCCCAGCAGTCACCTCCCTTGAGAGCAAGCAATATGTTATTTCTTGTAGGTAATTGCCTAACAGGTAATACTGCACCTTACATGGCGGGGGATCAGTGTTTAGAAACAGGCTGGAAGTCTCCCAGCACTGACCCCCACAACATAAAATCCATTTTTGTTTTGAAAACTAGTTGTCCTTGGTTTTCACATAATTATGTTGCTGTTTCTTCCACGTTGCCACCTGCAGTGTGCAAGGAAGGGAGGTGTTGGCTGAGTGCTTTGCTGCCTTCCCCAGTGTCTGATGCTGGGTTGGGTATGTGCAAGGAATACAGATAAAGGAGGTTTTTTTTCCTTTCCTGGTGAATAACAGTGCAGTTCCCAAAGACAAGGACAGGCAATGCTTCAAACTGCGCCAAGGGATTGATAAGAAGATAGTGATTTATGTCCAACAGACAACTAATAAAGAACTTGCTATTGAGAGGTAATTTCATCAATTTTTTAAAAATTCTTTATCTGTTTGATGTTTTATTCTTTCCTCTGAGGCAACAGATTAGTAATTGTTCTATGGGCTCCCCATCTGTGTGATTTAATGCCACTCCTCTCAAGTGTGGTAAGCCAAAGGATGGAGTGGGATGTACCTGTGTGGGCCAAAACTTCTTGTGAAGTGAAACCATAAAAGACAGAGCCTTGCACTTCACTTGATTCTTGTCTGCACCAAAAGGTGAATTCTATGCAAAAAACCACCAAACCAAAAGGAGGGCAGAAGGCCAAGCTGTCCTGTGGGATAGGGAGCCCTTGTTAGCAGTGACTGTTCCTGAAAGCAAAGGCAGTGGAACAGCTTTCCAGGCTGCTCTAAGCAGGGTAAAGTCATGTTGTAAATATGTGTCTGAAATCTCACTCAGCACTTGTAATATTGGCGTGACTGTTTCGCAGGATATGTTTGACGGTTCGTTGACTTTTCTCAGAGGATTCATGGGCTGTTTCGTGTGATGTATGACACTGAGTATTTAGATAAGAAATGCTAATGGTTTGTTTATGAGTAAGGCTAATTTTTAGTTTATTTTTTTGCCTGGCTTTGCAGATGTTTTGGCCTCCTCCTCAGCCGTGGGAAGGACGTTCGGAGTGGTGACATGCACCTTCTGGATTTGGTAAGGATCTTTCATTAACAACATTTTGATTGTGATTGTGCATGATCTCAGGATAGACAGAAGAGATTCAGGCAGCTCTGCACACCTGTTGATGGGGATTGGTGCTGTAGGTTGTGGTGCTGAGGGTGAGGCTCTGGCAGCTGGGCTGAGTCCCTGCCCCTGCTGCAGGGTTAGAACCTGACCTTCCAAGGGAGTTGCCCAATTTTCTAGTCTGCCATGACTGCTCTCAGTCAGGAGCCTGAAATAAGAATCATGGAACCTTATTTTTAGATGTGCTGAATATTAAAGAGCTGTGCTTTGAACATGAAAAGTTTTATAGCATACTTATCACTGTAAAAATCGAGGCCTGAGAGGCTTCAAATGGAACACTGAGAATTAGTGGGTGCTTTGTTCTTATGAGTCACTTTTCTATCTATAAAATAATGATAGAGATCATCTGACTTCACAACTGTGAAGTGACAACAGACTTGCCAGTATTTATGCAGTACATGCTTGTACAATAGTGAGTACTCAGAAGGGTTCAATACTACATGAATAATTTTGCTTTTTGCCTTGCCCAGAAAATGAGGTTCTTGGGAAGACAGACAAGCTGAACATTGGATAAAACATTGACTTGGTTCTTAATGGCTGAATAACATGTCACTGGCTGTGATCTCACCTACACCTGTGAGCTCTGTGGGCACCTCCAGAACGAGCTGTTGGTCTGCACATCTTTAGACAGATGTTCATGCCACTTACATACAGAATAATTAGTACTAATTGGCCTTTTTGTGTTATCAGCAAGGAGACCAAGGCATGCATGGGAGCTCTGTTCTTTTCTTCAGAGATCATCTCTGTTACAGGCTCTCTCACATGGACTTGCCTTTCTCTTGCCAGTGCAGGAGCTCTTTTATGGGGCTGAGACTTTATCATGTAGAGATAATTTAAGTAAAAATACATAAATATACTTGTTGTTCCTAGGAGTCTATGGGTAAAAGTTCTGATGGGAAATCATATGTGATCACTGGGAGCTGGAATCAAAAGTCTCCACACTTCCAGTTTGTCAATGAAGAAACACCAAAAGGTATGAACGTTGCCAGGGTTATCCCTGGGCAGGGAAGTGACTTCCATAGTGGGCATTGGATCAGTTCTCTTTTCCCTTAAGATGAATCCCACAGAAAGTCTGTCACAGTATGGGATATATTCTTAGAAAGTAGGATGCCCAATGCCACGGAAAAATCTGAAAAAAGAAGAGAATACTGAAGAAAACTGTCCTCAGTGGTACCTTGTAAGAGCTGTGCAGGTGGGGACAGGCTGCAGGTGCTTTTGCACCATGGGAGCTTTTTGAGAATCCCCCTGAGAACTGCACTAAACGACTCTTAGAGATTTCTGCTGTGCTTTGTTTCTTGTGGTCAGTTCAGATTTTTCCAAACCCAAGTGTTTAATTAAAACAGAAGGATCCCTGTACCTGTGAAAATGGAAGGAAACCACTCCCAAGAGCCATCCAAAAATAGCTGATGCTGCATTGCTCTCTCGAGTGCTGAAACAGATCTGTTGTTGCTTCTTTTAAGATGTCAGCTGAATTGTCATCTTTTCAATCTGTTGTCACAGTTTCATGCCAAAGGTTGGGGAATTTAATGGGAATTGACTGGGCAGAGTCACAGAAGTCAGTGCTGGGCACAATCTGCTGCTGGATTGAATGTCATCCTGCCTGAAGGACACCGTTTATCAGGCAGTACCAGAGGAGATCTCAGAGGTCACTGAGCATCCTTTTGGAGCATCAAACTGTGCAGCCAATTTTCAGAATGTCGCAGCTGAGATGGTCTCAAATGCCTTTAATATCGTGGTACTTAACACTTAAGTAACTTCTAAAAGCAGAAGAGAACTGAAGTGTAATTAGGCTGGATGGCAGGAGATCTGCACTGTGCCCAGTGCACAGATATGCACTTCTCATGTTTAATGAAGGTTTTGGATACATTTCAGTGGGATTTGAAAGAGCAGAATTTTTATTCTCTTTAACAAGATCATTTTCTTGGCTTGAAGACTTCAGTTTCCTTCCTCTCCCTAGTGGATAGTGCACAGTCATCTGATTGCCCTGTTTTGAAACTTTTAGGGTTTGAGATGTTAAATTAGGGGGGAAATGAATTCTGAAAAAGAAAGTTCCCTTTGTTCTTTCATGTTAGTAGGAAAGAGATTATGTAATAATTTATTTAAAGTGTTTTTAGAAGCATCCCTTCGTTTTCTCTCTCAGATAAAGTGCTGTTCATGACGACTGCAGTGGATTTGGTGATCACTGAGGTGCAGGAACCCGTTCGGTTCATTCTGGAGACCAAAGTCAGGGTCTGTTCACCCAACGAGAGGCTGTTCTGGCCCTTCAGCAAACGCAGCTCAACTGAAAATTTCTTCTTAAAATTGAAACAGGTAATGCTTTAAAAACAAAAGAAATCAAATCAAGGGTTCATAGGCTGTTTCTCTCTGTGGTTGGTAAAACCTTTACAAATACATTGCTCATAATGCAACGTTTTGCTCCTGAACCAAAGAGGTACAACAAATGCTTTGCCATTTTAGAGCTGCTCTCCTTTATCCTGCTGATTGGTGCTGGCTCTCTGCACTCCCATGAAGAGCTGGAAACAGCTTTTCTGATAGCTTGGATGAGGCTGCAAATTTACATAGAGGCTTATGGATTTCCCAGCCAAACCACAGAAATAAAAGGAGCAGAGGATGTACCTGCAGACTGGGCTGTGCTGGGAGGTGCTGACATAAGGACACAAGGGGGTAATTGTGTAAAATTAGGGATAAGAGGAAAAAAAGTCTTCACTGTAGTCCTGGGGACATGGTATCTGATACATCACTAAACTTATTTTATCATACAAATTGAACATTTCTGTTTAGATGAACAAACATCCATCTGAAATTCCAAAAGAAATTATTTTTGGTGAGAGTCTATTTTCCCCTTCTACGTAGTTGGAGCAGAGATTTCACACATACCCCAAGTTTGCCCTGGGGGAAAAAAACAACAACAAAAAATCCCTAGAACTTGTTAAAAAATTTTACTGTTTTTTCCAACTTACTTCTTTATGCTGTCTGCTAAAAAGAGAAGGGTTATTTCTGTCCAGGTTATTCATAATAACAAGGCAATAACTTATTCTTAAAATAAGGCTGGTAAGTTGAAGGTCCAGGTCACTCAAGAGATGATTTACTTGAGTAGTTGCTGTTCCCCTGTTTTAGAAATAATTGTTCTGAAATTAAAGTCCTGTTTAAAGAAATAGAAATATATAAAAGCAAATAACAATGATGATGTCCATGCTCTCTCAAAGTTTAGTAATTCTGGGTGCAACCCCAAAAAAAGCTACATTAGAGTCCTGATTTCTTGATAAGTGTTCTTTTTGTAAAGAGGCTTTGAATTAAACAAGAGGCTTTTCTTAATTCTTTTTGCACTTGTCTCCAAGTGCTAGCAAGGAATGGCATCTGGGGACTAACAAAGATGAGGTTCACCAGGGATTCTATTTTGTGTATGTCCTATTTTCTATGTAAAATATGAATAAACATTTTTGGACACTTTCCTTCAAAATTGAAGGTGCAAAAGTTCTTGATGGATGAGCTCAGCCTTTTTATTTAGAATAATTCTGAGGTGGAGCATGGAGATGTTGAACATTTGAGGCTGTTGGGCTATAAATATTCTACAACCCTCCAAAAGGTGCCTGTTCTGTTTGGCAGTTTAAAGGAAGCTTATCTTGCTGAGCTAATTCTGTATCTTTTGTCTTACCAAACTCACAGGCATTGACTTGTCTTTGCCAATCCTCTTTTTCCACAGGCACTGTCAGGTTATCCAACTACCAGTGTTTACTAATGGGAGGTTATCAAAATTCATAGTGGAAGCAACAAATATAGAATGTACTGCCTGATAAGCCTGGAAGGGAAACCTGTTTCTGTGGAGTCATGATTAGCCTATTAAAAATACAGCTGTGTAGAATTGGCTTATCTTACTTTGGCAGTGTTGCTTTATTCGGAAATGGTGAAAGCAGAGGGATTTTATTTGCTCAGATTACATGCAGTGATTTAGTCATTTTAAGTTTTGATGCATTTCTTTTCATTTTTAATGCTCTAAAGGATAAAATTGAGCACTGGGAGCTTAGTGTAGAGTGTAATTATAAAATTTATTTCCCTCATTTCTTCACCTTCCCTTTTCTACTGTCTATTTTTATTCATTTAGGGAAAAAAAGGTTCTAAGTCCTTAAACTGTATTAAATTTTAGAACTACTTGACAAAGAAAAGTCCTCCTTTACAGGAAAGGAAGGTATGAAAACACTGAAAATTGAGGAGAAACAGGGCCACAGAGTGGCCTTTGGGAAGCACCAGTCTGTGTTCCTGCAGCAGTGTATGCACAGACAGGGGAGCTGGAGGCTTTGCTGTATCAGTTCCCATGGTGGGAACATCATCAAACCACAGAAGCCCAGGATGGTTTGGGCTGGAAGGGACCTCAAAGCCCAGCCGGTGCCACCCCTGCCATGGGCAGGGACACCTTCCCCTAGCTCAGGTTGCTCTGATTCCTGTCCAACCTGGCCTGGGACACTCCCAGGGATGGGGCAGCCACAGCTTCTGTGGGCACCTGTGCCAGGGCCTGCCCACCCTCCCAGGGAAGAACAAACCTTCCCTCATTCAGCTTCAGGCCATTCCCCCTTGTCCTGTCACTACATGCCCTTGTGAGAAGTCCCTCTCCATTCCTCTTATAAGCCTTGTTCAAATAAATATGAATAATTTTTTTAAAAACTCCTTTTGCCTCCATAATATCCCCAGAAACTTTTTTAACTCTTTTTAAGTATCTTTAAATAGAAATTTCACACAATTTTAAAGGTTTTGCTTTTAATTTTCTGTTAATGTTTAAATGAAGGCAGAGTTGCTTCCTGTTAAGGAACCTTCCTCTCTTAGGCCACAGATGCATTTATAGCTTTAAAACCTGTGCATTTGTGTCCAGTTCCCTCCTGGCAGAAACACTCCCAGCCTGCATTGAGGTGCTGCATTCCCTTGTGCCAGCATTCCTCACCAGGGAACAGGATGGAACCTGCTCCCCACTGCAGAAAGGGAAAGCAGAGCCTTAGGAAGTGATGTGGCATTTGTTCAGCCTTTCCCAGTTGAGTGGAACCTGTTTCCTAGATAAAGCAGAAGGACAGGAAGAACAACTCGGACACGCTGTATGAGGTGGTGTGCCTGGAGAGCGAGTCCGAGCGGGAGAGGAGGAAAACCACGGCCAGCCCGTCCCTGCGCCTGCCCCAGTCGGGCTCCCAGGGCTCCATGATCCCCTCACCCCCCGAGGATGATGAGGAGGAAGGTAAGGAGCACACTCTGTGCCTTGTGGAGTGGCAGAGAGAGGGCACTTGGTAAATAACACAGTTACAAAACATGGTGAGTCATTTGCAGTCCGAGTCTGGCCTCCTGATGGGTTTTTGTTTGGTTGAATGCTCTGAGCAACCAATAACCAGTACCCCAACATTCCTGGGGCAGCCTCTCCCTCCTCTGGCACTTCTGTGTCTGTGCTTTTCTCAGCCCAGGCCTCCAGTGTGATGATGTATCTGGGACAGTGTGAAAAGAGGCTGCTAAAAATTGGGGATTATCCTGTAGCTTCTGCCCCTCCCTGAGCAGCTGTGGACAGACTTGAGTGTAAAAATGGGAAGCTGATATTATTTGGAATTCTCAGCAGGCAGTGTGTTGTAGTGAGAGGAGAGTTGGACGTCTGTGATAGATGAAACTGTACCAGGACCTGCCCAGCTCAAAAATTAATGCATTTTCAAGAGCTTTTTTCTGCTTTAAGGAAATTATCTTAAACCAAAACGTGGGCTAGTTCTGAGTATATAAACATGTGGCCCTACAGCTCTGAGCTGAAATGGAGATGACTGAGGTTTCTGCTTTTACACTTTTCTCCTGGCCTTCCATGTGGCCTTGGCTGAAGTGTCCCCTCTGTTCTGTTGGCAGACAATGATGAGCCACTCCTGAGTGGTTCTGGAGATGTTTCCAAAGAGTGTGCAGAAAAAATTCTTGAGACGTGGGGAGAGCTGCTGTCCAAGTGGTAAGTGGCAAAATCACATTCTGAAAATGACAATCCTGAATATTCTCATTCTGTTTGCTCCTTCTGCTCGGAGTTTTTGTTATTTCCAGAGGCCAGCTATGCTAAGAATAGTATAGATTTAGTCCTCTATTTATCCCCACAACACCCCTTATTCTCTGGCTTCATGTTGTCTGATTTCCTCAAAGGAGATTATTTTAATTTTTGAGCACATGCCTAAATGTATAGAAATTCACTTGTGCTGTGTCTTTGGGTGCTTCTGTCTTAAAATGAGTATTCTCCTTATCTGAGTTCCCTGAGATTTTTTTGAAGAAAAACCAGAACTAAGTAGGATAAAGAAAATGCAGCTCTTTTGTCTTTATTTTGCTCAGCTCCCTTCCATTCCCCTTTGAAATGCCAGTGCACTTCACAGCCCATTTTTCTTGCAGCTGTCACATCTTGGTAACTGTAGCTTAAGAAAATGGGAGATTGGGACTTGGATAGCGAAGATGTTTTTCCTCCTTATCTAAAGGAAGAGCCTGCCAAGAAGGAAGTACATGAGCTCTGCTGGTTTTTCCCCTAGAAAATGCCAGTGTACAAGAGTGTTTCTTGACAGTCCAATTGCTAATGCAACACCATCCTCCCTTGATGGGGGATCTTTTATTCATCTTGAAGGGGCCTGAGCAGTTCTGAAATGATGCTGATTGTTGCAAAATTCAGGGGGTTTTATTAGGTTTTATTTCTTCCCCACGGAGGGGGATGACAGGGAACATGAGATTGAGCTCAAACAGGCTTCAGTTTGGCTCTGGCTTCACTTGTTGCCTTCTGCTGCCTGATGTTAGTGAGGAGCAGGGCAATTAAAGCTTGAGTGGGGTGTTAGATGTGAGGAGCAGGACAGCAGGGGTTGGGGTAAGTCATGCAGCTGGGATGAGGGAAGCTATTGATGTGACCACTTGGCCAGGAATCCCTTTAAATGAAAATTATAAAAAATTGGCATTATGTTTCATTTTCTGCAGTTACTGCTTATTTGAATAAATACTTCTCCTTCCAGTTTGGTGCACTAATTTGGTAAGGAAGTGGACACTGAAGTGAACACATTTATTTGTAAGAAGGGGAATGCTGTGGTAAAATGATCCATAATCCCTTTTCCCTCTCCTAGACTTGGAGAAACGTCTTTACCAGATGAGCTCTGTCCATCTGCTGCTGTGAGAAAGTTTCTTTCAACTTGAATTTTTCTGTAATTCTTCCAAGGGCTCAAAGATAATTAAGCCACCTGACTCCCATTGGAAATGTTTTGGCAGCTCTAAGAGGATATGAAATGCTTCTGTGCTAATGCTGGCAACAACTTTAATATGTGTTAAAGGGCTTTCCTTCTTAACTAAAAATGTGTATTTGGAAGCAATGATCCTCCAGCTTTTAACATAAGAGGATTGAAAATAATAAAAACCAGTTTAGGTGGTTTCATGCTAGTTTTTTTAGAATTCTGTAATTAGATTTGTATAGTAATTAATTATGCATTGTTATTTTGTGATTTCTAAATAGTATTTGGCTGATATTTCATAACTGCTGAGTCACACAATTTTCTCATTTCAAAATAGTTTGGAAGGATCCAGTAGTGTGTGGCTTTTAGTCTGTAGCCTTCATGACTTTATTCATTGGAACTCCTGCTGTGCTTACTCTGATGTGAGATCAAGGCAAAGCAGTTTATGGGCCTTTACAGTAACACTGATCATTTTGTATATAACAATTATTTTATAAAGGTGTAATAAATGCTCTATAAATACAGGTCTACAGGTAAGACTGGATATGGATAGAAATGTAACTACTATATAATTATTATTTTTACTGTGGTTGATTTCTTTTAGAGAAAGCAGAGTGAGGGAGGACATGATGGTACTGATTTAAATGTCCACATTGTTAGTCTCTAGATTTACTGGGTCAAAACACTGTAGACTGGAGAGAGGCAACAAAGAATCCCAGTCTGTGTCAAGTTATCACCCCCATATCTGTTAGACTGTTACACAAATTATAAAATGCCAGGTTTTTAGGACCGTAATGCAACTGATGTGAAACAAGTTCAGTTTTTTGCCTGGCTTTGTCTGTCAGTTCTCTTGATCATTTTACCCAAAAGTTTGTTTTTTAGTAACTGCAGAAAAATGTTAATTTCTCTGATTTAAGGCCTGTGTCTTTTGGGGATTTTATGTATAAGCCACAAATGAGCTGTTCAGCTTAACTTGCTGTAAGTGCATAAATTATATGTAGGTTTAGTTTTTACAGCTTTCAGAGCTGTAATTTATGAGCTGTCAGTGGTTTTGCTGGAAAAAGCTGTTTAGTTGGGACTGGCTTGTACAGTGGGAGCTGCTTTAATGCAGGAGTGTAGTTAGATAACCATGGGAGGTGGGGTTTGTAGCTCTCTGTCTCCTGCCCATGCCTCACCTCGGGGTTACCTCCCTGCTGGGCTGTCAGGAGCAGTGGGGGCTTCTCCAAACCTGTGCTTGGTTTGGTGCAATTTGAAGTTGGAATTCACACATTGTGACCCTTGTCCTCCAGTTCCAGTGTTTGATGGAATGTTGTGGTTTGTTGAATATTTTATATATGTGTATCAAGAAAATATCTTGGGAAGTACTTCTCCAAATACAATACATTTATTTTTCCATAACTTGCATCTACTCTGCGTTGGTGAGGCCACGCCTTGAGTGTTGTGTTCAGTTCTGGGCCCCTGAGTTGAGGAAAGAGATTGAGGGGCTG
>VWZD01001400.1:291848-388787 GCA_013396695.1 Sakesphorus luctuosus | reverse complement strand
TGGCCCCGGGCCGGGCGGGGGGCGGCGGGGCCGGGGCGGCGGCGGAGGCGGCGAACAAAAGCGCCGTGCAAAATGGAGCCAGCGGAGAAGGGCTGGTCCCCCGCCCTGCCCGCCGCGCATCCCCCGCACGGCCGGCGGGGCTCGGCGGGGCCNGTAAAACACTTTCCCCTTCTCTCTGTCAGCCTTTGGGAGGACTCTCGTCCTGACTCGCGGAAGGTTCCTCTCCCCGTTCCCCCAGCCCCTCAGCCCTGCAGCCCACCCGGGCGGGCGCCCCTGCCAGCCCTCTCCCGTGCGCCGGGGAAGTTGCTGACATGCCTGCCGCCGGGTCCCGGGGCACCGGCAGCGCCGGGCGGCCGCATTTAAAGGGGAATTGTGCTGCAGACAATGCACAGCAGCAGCATCTGGAGCAGCCCTGGGGACCGGAGCTCCGGTTTTGACATTGCTGCACACCAGCACCAGCCGCAATGACAGCAGCTGCCTGGAGTGGCTGCAGGCAGCAGGCAGGAGCATGAAGTAGAGCGATCACTGCAGTGCTCAAGATGAACTCCTCTTTGGTTGGCAACCAGAGTGGCCGGCCCTTCTGTCTCCTGGCTATTAGCTACTTGGAGACCATCAATTTTTGCCTCCTGGAAGTGGTTATTATTGTGTTCCTCATGGTGCTGATTATTTCGGGCAACATTATTGTGATATTTGTCTTTCACTGTGCACCTCTGCTGAACCACCACACCACCAGCTACTTCATCCAGACTATGGCGTATGCTGACCTCCTGGTGGGCGTGAGCTGTCTGGTGCCTTCTTTGTCTCTGCTGCACTATCCTATTGTTTTAAGTGAGTCCTTGGTTTGCCAAATCTTTGGTTACGTGGTGTCAGTGCTGAAGAGCGTCTCCATGGCCTCCTTGGCCTGCATTAGCATCGACAGATACATCGCCATCACGAAGCCGCTGACCTACAACACACTGGTAACCCCTTGGAGGCTGCGGATCTGCATCCTCTCCATTTGGCTCTACTCCTGCCTGGTCTTCTTACCCTCCTTTCACTGGGGAAAGCCTGGATACCACGGGGACGTGTTCCAGTGGTGCGCCAATTCCTGGAACACTGACCCCTACTTCACTCTGTTCATCGTGGTGATGCTCTACGCCCCTGCCGCTTTCATCGTCTGCTTCACCTACTTCAACATCTTCCGCATCTGCCAGCAGCACACCAAGGAGATCAACGAGCGGCGCGTGCGCTTCAGCTCGCAGGATGGGGAGGCTGGGGAGGCGCAGCCCTGCCCGGACAAGCGCTACGCCATGGTCCTGTTCCGCATCACCAGCGTCTTCTACATCCTATGGCTGCCCTACATCATCTATTTCCTGCTGGAGAGCTCCAATGTCTACAGTAACCGCGTCGCGTCCTTCCTGACCACTTGGCTTGCCATTAGCAACAGTTTCTGCAACTGTGTCATTTACAGTCTCTCCAACAGTGTCTTTCAGAAGGGGCTGAAGCGTCTCTCGGGGGCCATCTGTGCCTCCTGCGCTAGACAGAGGGTAGCTAAGGACTCCTCTACCTCCAGGAGCAAAAGATCTTCCAATGGATGTCATGTCTAGGATGCCTGTCAGCTGGACTGGGAAGTGCAGGGACAATTCCGTAAATTGCAAAATAAGTTAGATATGATTTTAAGATGTCCAGATTTGCAAAAAGGTTTCTGAGAAATGCTGCTGACTTAGAAGAATCAGGAGCACATATCGTTGTGGTTTCACTTTAAAAATTGATTGCTGTGGAGGAGGCTGTGGAGTTTCACCTCCATGTTCAATTTAAAGAATAAAGCTGTATCTTGACACTTACCTCTCCAGCTGGTGTGACTGAATGGAGTGGGTGTCTGAGAGCTTCGACAAAATGTAGTCTTTCTTACAGCTTTACTGGGTTCTTTGGATTCGTGCTTCACATGTAAATGATAGAGCTGAAGTGGAAATGTCACAGTCTATGGTATATTACAGGGATTTTTTTAATATATGCCAAAGTATATTGACACAACGTTCCAGCGTCAGAACAGAAGGGGCCAAACAATTTGTTTTTCAGTGCTATTAAGGCAGGACTTGTAGAACGGGAGCGAACAATGTGAACATTTCGGTGTGAACTCAGTTTTAATGAGCCGTGAGTGCAGCGATGTGATCTGAGCAGTCGTAGGCTCGGGGCTGATCTGGGCCCGTGCCCTGTTTCCCTGGTAGGATGCATGTTTGGATCAGAGCATGGCATCTGCGTTTTCCTGTTTGTTGTCAAGTAAGAAGAAAAACTTGGATCAGACCAAATTTAGCAGTTAAATAAAATGTGTTTTGATAAGCTATGAGAAAATACGTGTTGCTTTATGATACCAGAGTTGTGGCAGCCACTAAAGGATGATGCCAACATGTGAGAATTATTCTCAAACCAGTGGAGAAATGCCACGGGTTTGTATGTGGAAATTTTCTCAAGAACAACTTTAAAAATAACATGTCCCTTTTTTTTTTTTAATCTAAATTCTTCTGATATTTTACATACTAGAACTTAAGGGGAAAGGAAAGAAAACAATTGTCTTCTAAACAGCTAAGGGAACTATGCTGTAAATTTAACTGTAGTATTTGAGTTATTCATAAGTGCACAGAGCTAAATCAGAGACATTTTTCTTCAGCCTTCATGGGATTAAAGATGGTTCAAATATAGCAGGAGCTAAATCCTGTTGGCAAACGCAGATCTGACTGGTCAGACAAAGGCAATATCTGAGAAACCAAATCTCATTGACCACATTGTTCAAGCTAGCCTAGATTAAATGTCTGGAGTCCTGCAAAGCTGTTAAGAAGGCAATGTGGCAGAATTGTTGAGTCTTTCCTAAAGAATATCCTTGTCTTTTTACTGGTGCCATTTTGGAAAATGAAAGTGAACCAAGTATTCCTGTAATAGTGTGTTGTCCTGTGCCAGCCTGTCCTGGAACGGGGCTGCCCCTCCACCACCCCTGCTCTGAGGACAGGTTGTGCATCCCTGTTATCCCTGGATGTGCTTCCCATCGGTGCTGCGAGCCCAGGGAATTCCCTGAGCTCCTCTGGTATAGCTGTGTGTGCTGTTAGTCACAGTGGGAATGAGAAAAGGTTAGGGAGAAGTATTTTGATCATTTTAGAGTTGGGAGAATTCTCTTGGCCAAAGGGAAGACTCTGTATTTGCGTTAAGTGGCGTCTACTGTTGTTGTAGATCAAGATCATCTTTCAGTGCCCACTGCCCTCCTCTCTGCTCTGCTGTGAGCCCTTTGCCCTGGAGGATCCCAGCCCGTGTCTCTGCCCCGTCACATGCCACGATTGCTCCAGCCCAGCCCTGCTGCCCATCCACATTTGCTCCAGTACAGTCTCATGGGGCTGCCAGTGAGGAAACAGGGCAGGGGAGAGAGAGCAGCGGGGTGAAGCTCTCCTGGCACGGCTTGTACTTGGGAGCACTTGAGTTCCTCTCCTGGCTGAGTGTGTACCTGTTCAGGGAGGATGGGGCAGAACCCCCCTCTGCTGCTGCTGCTGCCCCCTTCTCTTGGGAACCCCTTGGCAAAGCATTGAACTTGAATCTTGCTCTACTCCCAGCCTGTTCCATCCACAGTCCAAACCTCTCAAGATAAATTTCCTCCTCAGTTCCTCTGAAATTCTAAGGACACAGGTTGTGTGGACCCTGATGCCTTCACACAGACACCTCTTGTTCTCCTCTGTGGTGATGCAGAGTCTGGAGCCGGGGCTTGTGCCGGATCCTCCAGACACGGCAGAGGTGATTTGTTCTGCAGAGCCCTCGCAGTCTGAGTTTTGGTGAGACACAGACAGCCGTGGGGGGAGTGCAAGGGTGTGGTGACTCATCTGAGTGGTATAATAAGCTCCCAGCACATCAGCTGGCTAATTGTTCTCCAGCGGTTTGTGGCTATTATGGCAAAGGTGGGCTTTGGGGAACAGTTTAAGGGCTTTAGTCACTAATATCAAAGTGTGTGTGTGTGGTATTTTTGGAACAGCCTCTCAGGTAAACTCCCAATAGCTTTTCTCTGCTCTTCACCTTATCTAACATTTCCAAGACTTTGAAGTGATGCAATGTATCATTGAAATAGTATTTGGTTAGACTTAATAGAAGAGAGGAATCTGCTGGGACCTAACCCCCCAGAAATGGCAGTTCTGGTTTAAGTGGAAGCAAAGATTGTTGCTTTTGTGGTTTTTTTGTCATGGCATGAGTAGAGGGTTCAAATAGTAACATTATGTGCTAGTTTTTGAGATTTTGGAAAATTTTGAAAGCTGGTAAGGGGTCTTACTCATGGCATAGAGGTTTGACTGGAGCTGAAGCAGTCGGTGCTTCAGCTCTGAGCCTGGAACTGTGCTTGGAGCGTGGTGGCTGTTCCAGATGCAGCCCCTTGTCTGCAGCTGTTGCTGCTTTGCAGCTCAGGCTCAGTTCTGCATTCCTGACAGCCAGGCTGTTTCCAGTTGCCTTACTCATCTCCAAGTCTTCCTCAGCTCAGATGATCTCTGTGAGAGGTGAAAATCAGAATCTGGAAGTCTCCAAGAGATGAGGATGGAGAGGAGTTGCAGCCAGTTGGTGCATTCAAGTTTCACCCAGTGTTTGTACAGACACTTCTAGTGTTGCCTCAGTAGATTAGTTTTAGTGTCAAATATTTCTCTTTTTGTCTGTATTAATTTATTGATTTTTTTTAATTTAAATTATGATTTTTTTTCCTCTGAGCTTATTTAATATTGATGTAGGTTTGTTTGTGATTAATTGTTTTAAGTATTCATAACATTTGAGGCTGTTGTGTTCAGTGGAATTGCAGGGGGTGAATCCCAACTGTGGAAGAAATAATTCTGCCATAGGTGACCTTGTTTGCTCACCCTTTGTCCTGCAGCTCACCCTGTGGGCCTTCCCCCCACAGCCTGGCTGGGCACTGCCAGGCAGCAAACTCTGCAGGTGGATCCTTTTCCTCCTTGTCCATAGGAAACCAATCCTCTCCTGGCTCTGTGTGCTCGAGAGCTCTGCTCAGTTAAATGCCACTCTGAGGAGAGGACAGAAATCAAATTACAGCTTCATGAAAATTGTGTTGTGATGTGATTAAATGAACTAATTTTGAAGTTCCATCTCAGACTATAAACTTATTTTTTTATTAGGGTTATCTGCCTCGCTCTCAAATTAAGCTGCTGGAAGGTTCAATTTGCAGGATGCAATTCAGAGGCTTTTTTTAGTGCCATGGGAAGGATTTCAATACTCACAACTTCTTAGAAGGTGATAATTTGCTTCATCTAGAACTCTATATTTTTATTTTTTTCAAAGATTACTGGAAGTCTAGGTTGTCATTATTTTGTCATTTTCCAAATAGACTGGGAGGATATCTGTGAAATGTTTTTCTTTACGATCTCAATCAAGTGACAGTATTTTTAAACTCAACAGATCTCTTTTGTGTGAAACAACAGTGTTGCTGTTATCTACTGCTACTTTTTCTTAATTAAATGTTACCGGTTCCTACAGTCCTGATTTGCTGTTGGGGTTTTTGTACTTGTTTTTAAGCTTCTTATCACTCAGAAATGTGTTTCTTCTAGTTGGAATTCTGACATGGCTCAGAGTGCCAAGGGGCACTCTTGGATATTTGTCACAAGTCTTTGACAGGAAGAAAGTGGTACAAAGTCCCAGGGCACAGAGAATGGGAATCCCCAAACTGCACTCCATGGCATCCTCCCTGCCTGCTCATGGAAAGGTTTGATGGGGCAGAATCCTGAATTTCTGCAGTTTGTCTGTTGGGAAAAAGGCCCTTCCAAGGCCTGGATGTGATGGGAGAGGGAAACATTGTGTGCCAATTCAATATACAGATTTTTTGCTCTTTATTTTGGAATTCCCAGTTGCTGTGATGATCAGGATGTGACTCCATGAGTTGGGAAGCCTGAAATGTTTCAGGCTGCTCTTTCTTCGGGTCAGGGTTTGAAGTTGACAGAACTTCTCCTGATTCAGGTTGGTGCTTTAAAAAATATTTCTTAGGAACCACAGTGTGAGCTCAGCAATCTGCCTTGAGCCATTGCAAACAAAAGGCCCATTTAACATTTTCCTGATTGCTTGATTCATCCATTGTAGGTAATTTTAATTTAATAAGAGGAGGAGGTGGTTTGGGAAGGCTTTTGTTGTCATTGTAACATTTTTGGTTCTGAGGACTTGAAGTACCTGCTGGCCTGACTTGGCCCCTGTGTTGTGGTTTGGCTTAGAAATGTTTCTCTTCCCTTCCATGACTTTACAGAGTACAATGACACATCCTTCCCGTGGTGTCATTCAAGATAAACTTGGATTTTAATCCAAGTTTATCCCAACATTAATATTCTTTCTGTGATGAATGCTGTTGTGTGTGAGGGGCTGTGGTCAGGTCAGAGCTCTGGCCATCAGGTGTTCCAGACAATCTCAAGGAAGGCAGACAGCCCCTCCTTTGGGAGGATGGGAGAATCCCCCATCATGAACACAACCCATTTTCACTAGAGGGGAAGTGTCCTCCTGGCTTGTAGAGCTCCATGTCTCAATTCCAGTTGTTTTTTCCTTTTATTGTCTGTGTGTTTGAGAGGTACCACTTTGAAAAACATTTCTGCAGATAAGCAAAGGCAATTAGTGCTAAAGTTACATATGTAAAATGTTTTTGGAAGAGGATAGCTCTTCAAAATGAAAATTCCATCAGTTTAGGACCAGGTGCAGTTGTGTTTAGAGAAAGAAACTGAAACTTGTTGTGGAAACAAAGAAAGGAAACCCACTGGAGTTCGGTCAAAACAATGGTGTATTTAATTTGGGTATTTCTCTTTACAATGCACTTTTTTAAAAATGTTGACTTTAACCTTCTTGCTTTTGCTTTGCTGCTCTCTGGAGGCAGCTCCTCTGGGCCCTGGGGCTCCTGCACCCCCCAGAGTGATTCCCTGCAGCCCTGGGCTGGTGATCAGCCCCTCACTGGGGTTCAGGCCAAGTGGGCCATGTCAGTCTCTGCCTGGATTGTCTGTCTGAGGTGCTCCAGCCCCATGAAATAATCTGAGACAATATAGTTTGGTTAATCAACTTTTTGTGTTTTGGTTTTTTTCTGTGACATCGTTTTCTAGACCCGTTCAGTGTTTGCTTACAGAGGCAGCTGTGCTGGTGGTTCCCCTCACAGTGCTGAGTGCTGGCACCTCTCAGTTCTTACTGCTATTGCAGAGTTGAAAACAACCCCCAGTCTGTGTCTGCCCTGCAGGCCTTCAGTGGTGGCTGCCAATGGAAGTGTCTGTGGGTCTCACCCACATCCCATCTGCATCTCTTGAGCTTTAGCAGTTAATGAAAACGTTGACAGAAGTGCTGTTCTGTGTCCTGGTTCAGGTGTGCTCCAGCAGCCTGTGCAGTCACAACTGACCCTCTGGCTGGTGGGTATTTCAGCCCAGAAACAGAAGTTGTTACAGTCATTTTGTGTTGTCCTGGAGCTGTTTGGGAGGAGTGTCACAGTCCCTGAGCTGATACTCCAGGAGGCACCGGCTCTGTGGGACTGACACCTGTGCACGGGGGTAACCTGTGCCTTCATTGCTGAGCAGTTTTCAGAAATGCTGAGTGGGTGCACATGGCATTAGATTGTATGTAGAGTGTGGGTTTAGGCAGACAAACATGTTTTGAAGTTGGGAGAGCTCCAGCTGGGCAGTACCTGTGTGAGGCACTGGGGCAGAGCACGGAGACCCTTCGGGTTAGAAACAGGGCGGGGGGTCCTAAGGGGCTGTTCTGACTTCCTTCTCATCAAGAATTTGTAAGATGAGGAGAGCAATGTTGTAATTCAAAGCTTTGGCTTCTCTTTGATGGTCATTACTGGAGATCCTTTCATTAGAAGGGGAGATAAATTCCAGTGACTCCTCGGAAAGATGAACTCAAATCTTGCTGTGCATTTGCGAGTCGTTCTCAGTGTCACAGAGATCACGTGAGTCCAGCAATCAAATGCTTAATAAACCAAGTCATTACTTTTATGGTAAATTGAAAAAAATTCTTCTGGGATTTCAGCTGTAAATGAATCCTTGAAAATCAATAATTAGATTAGTAAAGGATGACATTTTAATATGCTGGCAGGAATATAGAGGGATTTGTCAGGGGAAGCAAAACCAGACTTTGCACTAAAGTGGCTTAGGTATATTTATAGTGCTAGTGATTCTGTGTGTGTGTGGAATCTTTGGACTATTTTAATATAACGTAAGGCTTTGAGCTTTAGCTGACTCAAGTTGCTCGTTTTATGAAGTTACATTAGTACCACACTGTGAAGTATTTTTAAATATTAGCATTACTGAGTATTAAAAGTATTTCATAAAAACATTTTTTAAAACATTTTCTGTAGATGCTGTCAAATGAATTGATGTTTAGTGTACAGAGAAATAAAACCCGAGGGCTGTAAGGTACCTGTATGTTTCTGATCCCCTCAGTTTTTGAGGGGTTGGATATTTCTTGAGGTTAAATTGTCACTAAACCTACTCAAGATAATGGTGCAGTTAATCCTTTCAGAGCACAGGAAGCAGCATTACCTCCAGCCACGCTTTTGAACTGTCTGAAAGGATTTGCATTTGTGTGTATTGTCTTTAGAAATGCTGTACAGCACAGTCTTTTGCAAGTTCCTATGCTGATACATTTCTCTCCATATGTAACCTTTGAAATCCAGTTTCTATTGTAATTCTAGCATGGAAACACTAGATTCAATTTTGTATTCCTCTAATGAATGCAACAGGATGGAAACAAGTTTGCAGTTGCTAATGATGAGCTTTTTTACTGTTCTTAATACTCGTGGGTATGTCTTTTCTTCAGGGATTTCGGAATTGTATTCGTACCTTTTTTAATTGGTTTTTTCCACATGCTGTTTACAATGAAACCCGAGCATGGGAGGCTGTGTGTGCATGTGCTTTAGGTTGCTTTGCTGAACCAAACACAGTGGAGTGATCTTATTTAAAACCTCTCTGTGCCCAGGGAGACTGTGGCTGCTCCGGCCCTGGGAGTGTCCCAGGCCAGGCTGGACAGGGCTGGGGACAACCTGGGCTGGAGGGAGGTGTCCCTGCCCATGGCAGGGGTGGGATGAGATGGGCTTGGAGTCCCTCCCGACCCAAACCATTCCATGATTCTGTGATGCTGGTTCTCCCCTGTGTCCCCCCTGTCTCCTCACACCTTCCCAGTCCCTGGTGCAGCAGGAGCCGCTGGTTGCTCCTTATTCGGTGTGTTCTGTGGAGCTCTGACCTCTGTCAGAGGGTTGTTACAGGAGTTCTGGGAGACAGCCCAGCTGCTTCCACCAGGAGTGTCCAACTGGTAGTTTTTCCCTGAGTGTCAGTGAGAAGGCCAAGAATAGATAAAACCACAGGTAAGAATGTGTATGTGTGTGTCTGTAAGAACTTTGTGCACCTTTTAATGCTGGAAAATGTTTTGTATTAGAAGATGAGAAAGAGCTGTGAGTGTGAAACCCCTGCTGGGAAGAACTATGGAAAAACATCCACCAAAGCAGATTAGAGAAGCAAACAGGTGAATTAGAGCCTGTCCAACCCTTGAGACTCTCTGAGTTTTATTCTGGTTTAAATCTGGCACAGCAGGGACTGTTGGAGTGTCAGGGAGGGCCCCTCGCTGGTCCCTCCTCTCGCTGGGTCTGCTCTGGTTGGTACCTGCACAGGAGGGGCTGATGGGCAAGATGGGTGTTCTCATACACAAGGCAGGGGAGGAAGAGTTGTTGTTGTGGCTCCAGAATTACCTATTTTGTGCCAACTCAGAACTGTTGTTGAAATGCAGGGCAGAGGGTTCTTCCACTGCGCCGTTCTAATCGACCTTTCTGTAGCTGATTTTTCAACAAAGACTAATAATAAGAAAAACTACAGTTGAGCCAAAAATGACAAATGTTACTGATTTAAAATAATACTTGCATATTTTTAATTATTACATGGAACTAGATAAATCAGAAGCATGTAAATATCTGATTCTGAATCTTTGCATAAGTATTTCTGAGAGGTAATTTTGCTATGAGCTGTTAAACTCAAAGAAATGTATTATTCCCTTTGAGATGGTCTGTACCCCAGCTGTGTCCTACATCTCTTGGCTTGTTCCCTTTTTGCTGTAGATGTACATATATATATATATTTGTGTCCTGTGCAACTGTACAGTCCCTGCCATGTTGAATTGGTTGTTTTAGGATCAATATCTATGTGTATTTTCCATATGTGTGTGTGTCTCTCCAGACAAGCAGTTGAACGTGGCAGCAGCTGTACAGGCACAGGGTTTAGGGCTTTGTACAAAATGTAATTTTAAGGATGTCAATGTGGTTCTTAGCGGATTTTATAAACACTTTTCTGACTCTGTTATCAGCACTTCCCATCCTAAGAGAAACTGCACATTTTCAGTGATTGTTCCACTGGTTTCATTTTTGTCTGCCATTCGTTCTGGATTGATGTAATGTTGATAATATAACAATTTCAAGGGCTGTTGACGCATTTCACATAGCCTGGGATTGCCTGTTCTCCAAATATATGGATCATGCATCAACAGTACTAAGTAGCCTTACTGTTTGCCTAAAAGCCTAGCTAATTTATTTAATATTCTCTCTTTAAAGAGAGGTCTCTGGAAGGGGTGGCATATTTTAGGATGCTCCTTCTCTTTAAAGGGAAACTCAGAATTGACTAGCAGTACTTGTTGATCAGTGATATTATTGTAGCCAAAGGATGCATGGATGGTTTAATAGGAAGTTTTTGCTTCAAGTTCCTTGATGAAATGTAGTGTTCTACAGAGCTGTGTGAAGAGTGTAGTTTTTTATTCTGAAATGCACTTGTACACTTTATTTGAAAGGTCTGAATGGATCATAAATACATTTAAGAAATAAATGATACGTCACATGTTTTCACGTCTTGTCTGGGATGACTTTTCTGTGTGAGCTGCTCAAGGTGTGTTCCTGGGCCTGGGTGGGGCTTTTCCCTCTTCTCTGGGTGGCTCTGAATAGTCTGGGCTGAGTGAGGTGCCAGGAGCAGCAAACCCTCCAGCCTGTTTGTGTTTGTGCTGTACCATCCGTGCTGGAGGGCACTGTGGGCAAACTCTGTGCTCTGATTTTCCTGTGGGAAACTTGAGCCCTAAAAGGAAACGAACAGAGTGAAAGGGCTGCATATCACAAGGGATTCACTTTTATTTTTAGAATTGCACTATATTGCCTTATTTGGCCTGAAAGTATGCTGTATCAATGCACTATTGTGTCCAGTTGCAGTTGTCTAACCAGTCTAAGTTTGTCTAAATTATTCAGGTTTTTTTCCACCAATACTGTTTATCTGTGGATGTTCTCAGTAAGTCCTGACTCCAGGTACCACTTCCATTCCATTCCTAGTGTGAAGGTAATGAGTACATTACTCTAAAAGTGGGGTTTCTGGTACTTCCTTAAGGTCTCAGTAACAGGTGTAATTCCTCTCACCAAAACCTCCTCCAATGGTTTGGGCAGAGACAAATGCAGGAAATGCACTTTGTGTCAAAGTCAGTGTAGATATTGCTCAATAAAAGTGCTTTGGGAATGCCATCAACCTGCAGAACAGACCAGGTGACACAGCATCCTGTAACACTGAAAAGAGCTATTGAAAGGCCTGTTAATACTTTCGAATGTACTTGAAATGTAGAGATCTGCTCAAAGCAGCTGATCCCCATCATGGAATATTATTCTTGCTGCTGCCTGTGAGATCTGCAGGGGTTTGGCTCTTTCTGCTTGTTGGATCTGCTGGAGCTGCCCCTGCCTTGGTGGCTCTGGGATGGCTTGTCTGTGCCTTGCAGCAACACTCCACGTGCTGGTCCAGCCCTGGGCAAAGCAGGGAACATTCCAGTGGTGGATCCAGTCTCCAGACCCTTCCCACAGTAACCTCTGACTGTGTGACAGAATTCTTGCAGAGCCAGGGGGACCTTCCTAAGGAATAATTGCAATGTGGAAATGGATCCCATTGTGGCAAGAGTGAGGGTCAGGCACAGCCTGGGGTTGTGGTGGGTGTGTCGGGTAACTCACCCAGTGAGCAGAATTCCACTTTTGGAATCCTTCTGGGGGTTGGGGCAGGGGGAGCCTGAAGTCTGGGCCTCACCATTTCCCCCTTTTATGTCGTTTTTGAAGCCAGCCTGTGTGTAGGTAAAGGTTTTACACCCCCATCAGATCTCTCCAGGAGCCTGGTGGGACAGGAGTTATCTGTGGGTGATGAGCCATTTCCAGCAGGCAACTCCCTCTGTTCTCTGGAGATCTCTTATTTCATCTTTTATCACCACACATCTTGTCCCTTCAGCAATTTTTTGCTGCTGCTTCTTCATCCTCTTGGGTTTATGTAGGGGATTAGGAGGAATAAACCTGAGCTGCTCAAAACTGCAAGTAGATCAGCCTCAGGAAGAGGTTCTGGGAACTGCAGCTCTTCATGCCTCTAATTGTGCCTTAAGCTGCACAAAAAGCCTCTGAAGCTGCACAGCCTCACTGTGAGGATGTTGATCGAGCCTGTAACTGCACAATATGCTTTGCACATCCCAGGATGCTGCCAGGAAGATCACAAAAATACAAGGAAAATGTCTTTTAAGTGTGACAAGTTTAGGAGGTGGGAACCAATATGCTTTTCTATACAGACTGACAGAATAGATGGGCTTTCCCCTGCTGGACTGTGTCCTGCTTTCCATAATTACTCAGTTTCTGTTTAAATCAGCTGGAGGGGAAGGTTTTGGTATAACCCCCCTAATATTTTCAAGTGCAGAAAAGAGGGGGAGGGAGGGTGTGTTCTGAGCCTGAGCATCTCCATCTTCCTGCTTCCCTTCAGAGCAGCAAACTGGTATGAGAATTTTAGTCTTCACTACTCTCGCCTCAGTTCTCATGGCTGGGTTCCATTCTGTTTTCTTTATTACTTTCTTTTTCTTCCTGTCATTCTTAGCTTTCTATTTTTCAATCCCAGTTTGTGAAGGGTGTGGGTTCAGAAGGGTTTCCTTCAGTTCCCAGTCCCCTGAAAGCATGAGAAATTGCCCATTGAGCCAATTCTCACAGCAAGGTATAAAAATAGGAGTAAAGAAAAGGTTACACAATGCTTGGATTGCAGCAGTTTGTACTAATGGGGAGATCTCAAAGCCATGGTTTGGAAAACATTTTTTAAACCTTATCATTTCCGTTGATTTTTCTCTCCCCAAGCTGTGTTTGAGCTGCAGGAACTGGAGGTACAGATTGCTGGAGGAATTGTGCTGGAGCACAGGAGTCAAATGCTGACCAAGTCACGCAAAGCCAGGGAGGCCACTAATTAGTTCTCTTTAGCCATATTGAGTGCTTTGTTTGAGAAGCCTCTCTTAAGAGTTTCCAACCAGATGCTTTGGTCTCTGCTGTTAAATAAGTGGATTAAAAGGCAAGTGGATTTGAGGTTATTTTGCCATTGCAGCAGGACACAGGTGAGCTCAGGGAACACCCTTTGTGGTGCCCGTGCTGCTGGCAGGGCCCAGCCCTGAGCTCTTCGCTGCAGCTCAGCCTTGCACACCTTTCAGGCACTGGAAGTTCTCTCTGAGACTGTGTTTATTCACATGTTTAAAGTTTAGAGAATTGTTTTGAGTGTTCTGTCCTTGCAAAACGTGCTGAAAGGCAACAGCCAGCCATTAGTGTATTTGTCTTTGACTTAAAAGGTAGATATTTATATGAAATTTGTTGAGCACTGGGTTTTGTTTGTTTTTGATTTCCTTTTAATGAGACAGACTCTTTAGCATGTTAATTATTATCAAATTGGAAGGCTGAACAGTACTTTTGATAAATTTCCCAAACAATCTGGTAACTTGATTCTAATAGCAGTGTAATGCTTTCCTAATGAAATGTCTGTATTAAGCCCCAGAGAGGAGCATTAACCTTGGATTAAAATCAGAAGAGAAAATGAAGCACACTGTGGTAATTTTGTTGTTGCTGTTTGCAAAATGGTTTTGTGAAGAAAAAGAACTCCAAGCTGTGTTGAGTGATCTTCACACTGATTCCATCGTGCACTTCTTCTACTGCCTTTTACTTCTAATCTTGTTCAGTTTGCTACAGAAATATGGGTTATTTGGATAGAGCAGAACTCTCTTTGTTACTGTTCAGCTTTCCAAATGCCCAAGGCACCTGAAGCTGTGTCAGAGCAGTGTGTGGAGCCAAGTCCCACGTTCCCCATGCTGAAATCCCAGCTCTTACAGGCACCTGTCCCTGCACTGGGTGTATTTCACTGTGTGAGACTTCCTGGGGCTTATACTCAGGTTTCTGTTTTCTGTAGTTGGATTCTGAGGAGGGGCTGCAGTGGTTTCTCAGGGAGCTTCAGGGGCAGGGTTTGGGCAGCAGCTGCTCACAACTGACTGTCACTCCCTGTAGGGAGTGATAAAAGGAACGTGGCTGGGCAGTGCTGGGGATCAGGAACCTCCAGGGGAGGCTCTGCGCTGCCATGGCCTGGAACACGAGTGTGTGTGTGTGTGTGTGTGTGACTCTGTGTGTGTGTGTGTGTCTGTGTGTGTGTGACTGTCTGTGTGTGTGTCTGTGTGTCTGTCTGTGTGTCCTGCCCCCCCCGACTGTTCCCAGATGTGTTCAGGTACCCAGATCTATCCAGACTGTCATGTGGAGCTGCCAGCCTGCTCTGGTGGAGTAGACTGTGTTTTGTTAATTTAGAACAGTGCACAGAACCCAGTGCCAATCTTGCAGCTCTCAGTCCTAGCACACTGTCATTTATATTCTTTTGATGTGTTTTAATTTACATATTATTTTCTTTCTCTGACAGGAGTCTCCACAAGACAGTGCCATCACCCGGGACATCAACCGAACGTTCCCTGCTCATGATTATTTCAAAGACACTGGGGGGGATGGCCAGGACTCCCTGTACAAAATATGCAAGGTATTCTTTACCTTCTTCTGGTTTGGGTAACTTGTATTCCACAGCATGAACAGATGTGACTGGTAGCTGAGAAGAATGTGGATGTGTTCCCATTCCCTGCCGTGGGGACAGACTCTGGCACTGGCCCAGGCTGGTCCCTCTCCGAGGCTGTTTGGTGGTGGTGGTGACATTGCAGCAGGAGACACAAAGCCCTGCTGGATTCCTGAACACTCAGGTGTTTGGTGCAGATTTCCCCTGATTCCAGACCTGCCAGGCTGGACAAATGATGTAACTGGGGGTAACTCTGTACCTCCCATAAGTGTTACAAAGCCACAGACATGCACTGGGGCTGCTCATTGAGAGGAAGGAGTTAGAAATGGGCAGCTCATATTCAGTTCCCTGCAGTGGTTTAATCTTCCAGCACTCAGACAAGTGGTTTGATGGGCTGCAGCAGCCCTGGTGCATCCCTGTGGGCAGGCACTGCCTCTCCAGGCCCAGGCTGGCTCTCACAGCCTGTCCCTTTGTCAGGCTGGCAGTGGCTGCACTCCATCCATGGCAGTTCATGGAGCTGTGTTCAGTGCAGTGTTTGTTCTGTTTTCTTTGTGTTTGTAGCTTGAGACAGACACAAGTAAAGTCTTGATTGTTTTGTAGGCCTACTCTGTGTATGATGAGGAGATTGGCTACTGCCAAGGCCAGTCATTTCTTGCTGCTGTGCTGCTGTTACATGTAAGTAAAAACTTAAGAATAATTATTGCTCCACTTTGCCCAGAGCAAACTTCTGAACTAGTGGGGTTGCAGGGCTCATATCCACTTACATGTTGGTCAGTGATAATGTGATTTTAGAGAAGAGCACATTGTTTAAAACCTCCTGTGGTGTTTGTGGGGACTCTGCAGTGTGTTCATCCCCTGTGTTGCTGTTCCAGGACCCTCCCATTCAGGCCTGCACTAATAGGCATGGGATTTGTGTATAAGACAACACTGTAAATGTTTTTGTTACAGGGTTTCAAGGTCAGATTTAAGTTTTTCGGAAGATGTTTCTATTGGAATCAGTCAGAAATACAGGTGGTAATTGCCCTGCCCTGTACACACAGGAGAGTTTAGGGCTCTGAGGGGATGTCAGTCATTGGGTCTCAGGGCAGACTGTGCTGCCTGGGGGTTCTTGTCTTGTAGGTCTTTGTGCTCCTTGGTTTCAGAGGTTAGGGAAGGATAAAATAATATTTTAATATTTTTAAAAGAAACTGTATTATGCTTTTTCAAACTTAATTGCTGTTGATAGAAGTGACCTCATCAGTGTAATATCCTTTAATTGCTGGTGAGTTCAGAAGCTGGAGAGAGAGATTGATGGTTCCTTTGTGTCAGGAGCCAAAGCTTTAGATTCCCTCATGCCTGGGAAATAGGAGAGGATCAGAAATCTGTACAAATGATTTAGAGAGTGCTGTGGTTTAAAGTAATGCCTGCTCTTTCTCAGTGTTTGTGTTGCAAGGGGGAGCTGCAGCTGCAGAGTCCCTGAGCCCAGCTGTGCTCTGGGCTCCTGTTCCAGCAGCTCTGGGAGGGCTGGGCTGCAGTTCCCTGCAGTTCTGCAAGAGGAAGGCTGGGCTGGTTTTCAGGGGGATTGCCCATGTTGGTGTGAAGTCAGTGGAGAATTTAGAAGAGATTGTGAACTCCATTCTTGTGAAACAAAAGCCAAGTGATTAATGATAACAACCTTTTGGTTCTTTGTTACTGTCATCTGCAATATTTACTTGATGAGCAGTTAATTCTTGATTTCCTCACTGAATCTGTTCGAGAAGGGCAGCTCTTCCTGACAGGAGAACTGAACACTTTGACTGAAACAGATGGGCTTTCTTTTAGCTTTTTCATTGTCATATGTCCATGTTTTTAATACCCATTGCATTAGAGAGACTCACTGTCATGACTGAACCATGTGGTATTCCAGAGTTCTCCCTCTATCAATAGTTGTGGCTTCTGGGATTAAAAAAGTTAGATTTCAAATAAGTTTCTTCTTTTTGATTCTCTTTAAAGTCAGTCTTTGGAGTGTGGCTGTTAGGCAAAATAAAAAATAAAAGCAAATGTTGCAGGAAAGGAAATGAAGTTTCTGTGAGTCCTTCACCCCCAGTTTGGAATGTTTCAGCAAAGTTTTCAGTTTTAACAAACTCCATCTGCAGATTAATAATAGAATACTTGAGATGGATGTTCTGTCCTTTACAGGAACCAGAGACTGACCCCAAGTCAGACTTTTCTATGGAAATATGGAAACTGAATTTTGAGGGCAGGGAAAAATGTCAAAACACTGATGGGCTTTGAGTGTTTCTTCAGTTTTTGGCAGGAAAGGGGCATTGAACCTTCCCAAACCAAGGCTGAGTTGGGATATGTGGAACTTTTGTTGGCAGTTACTGGTTTCTCTTATTTATGCCACGTAATAAATAAACATCAAATGTAATAATGTCATTGAAAAAGGTAAATATTTAATTAAGAATAAGGGAGTGATTCTGTTTAACACCCTCTAATACTGCTCCTGTCTTACTTATGTAGGGACAAAGGGTTAGGCTGGTCAGAATCTGAGAGATGACATTCTGACATGATTTGCAACAAAGACCTCAGGAAACTGCTTTGGTCCTGATGTCTGGAAGATGCATTTTCAGTGGAGTGCCTGGGAGGTGGTTTCTCCCACAGAATAAAGGCTGAAGTGCCATTTGTAGCACTAAACGTCATTTTGGGTGTTAATTAATTTAATATTCTTGTTTGCTTTTAAAAATGAAAATTGAGGAGTGGAGACAGTTTATCCTTCCAGCAGGAGGAGGAGGAGGGAGGTGCAGGCCAGGGAACTGCTGGGGGGTGTCAGTGCCCTGTGCTTTCCCCCCAGATGCCTGAGGAGCAAGCCTTCAGCGTGCTGGTCAAAATCATGTTCGACTACGGACTCAGGGAACTTTTCAAACAGAACTTTGAAGATTTGCACTGCAAGTTCTACCAGCTGGAGCGCCTCATGCAGGTGGGGCTGGGCTGGGCTGGGCTGGGCTGGGCTCGGGGCCTGCAGGGAACAGGCTTTGTCACCTCTCAGGAGGGTTGCAGAGGTGGGAACAGGGTTTGTCACCTTGGAGCCTGCAGGGCCCTGGGCTGTTCCCTGGGTGGGAACAGGGTCTGTCACCTCTCAGTGGGGATGCAGAGGTGGGAACAAGGTTTCTCACCTCTCAGTGGGGATGCAGAGGTGGCTTTGCCATGCCAGGCAGCCCTGGCTGGGCCCTGCCAAGGCAAGTTTCAATGTCCCTGTGGGCATCCACACCTGGACAAGCCTTTGGCATCCTTAGGAGACCCCTTGGCACGTCAGGCATGGTGGGTACCAAACCCTGCCTTGCTGTACTGATTATCACTCTACCCAACTTCCTTCTGTACTTTGGTATTTCAGCTGCAGTTCCAAATAGCCTGAATTAACTTTTAGTGTTTATATGTTTTTATTCCCAGGAATACATTCCTGATCTGTATAACCACTTTCTGGACATCAGCCTTGAAGCACACATGTATGCTTCCCAGTGGTTCCTGACCCTCTTCACTGCAAAATTCCCTCTCTACATGGTCTTCCATATTATTGACTTGCTCCTCTGTGAGGTGTGTTGGAACTGGAGACTTGCACAGCTCCAGCTCTTGACAGTTTGTCACTCTCCGGGTTCAGGTCCTTGTCACTGTCTGTTCCCTCCAAGCACAGTGTGTGACATTTGTATGTAGAAATGTTTTGTTTCTGCAAGGACAGAAGGTCTCAGCATTTCAAAGATACAAATTAGGAGTCAATATTTATAGAAAAGATTATGCTCCCCTGTTTCCTATAGCACTGTTGGATCTATGTGAGATGACTCTCTACAGTGCTCATGGGATGAGAGTTAATTTGCAAATATGTGGATTGCTCTGTTCTTAAATTGTATTATGCACAAGGATAACATTTTTTTCCTAGAATATTATTGCATGGTGGCCATTGTGTATAAAATTGCCCAGCCAACACTCATGCTGGGCAACAAGCTTGGAGCTCTTTCTCTTGGAAAACTTGAAGTCTCTCTATATTTCACAACATGTATTTAGAGAGCAAAGATCTTTACATGGAGATTTTATCTGCAGTCATGTTTAGAACAGTGGATTTGGTGCTGTGCTGGTAAGTAGTGTAATTAGAGTCAGTGCTTATTAACATCAGTGAACAAATCCCCTCTTGCTCTGAAGCATCCTTGGGTTTTTTGGTGATTTGCTGGTTCCATTACACATCCCTTCTTCCTCAGACCTGCAGTTGTTCTGTGAAGTGGCAGATTTCCTGCGTTTCCTTCCCTGAAGGGTTCCAGCATTCCTAATCCCCCTGGTCAATGTTCCTGCCCTCTCTCTGTGTCTGCTGCTTGCTTTGTCCATGTGCCAGTGCAATAGGAGGCAGCAGATGGGATGGAGAAATGAGTTCTGTTTGTTTAGAAACACATTTTCAATTCATAAATAGTAAATGTGCTCATAGGGCAGTTTTAAGGGGTTTTTATCATTTTAAAGTAACAGAGAAAGAATCTTGAGTGGGAAAAAGAAAGAACTGAGGTAAGATGAGCAAAGTGTCATGACTATCAAAGGGACCCCTGGAGAAGGTGTGTGCTACTGCTGACTGTGGGAACTGTTGGTATTTAACTGGACAATATAAATAAAACACTTTAAGGAGCAGTGGCAAAGTAGGTGCCATGGGACTCTGTTCTAAAGTGAGTCACTTTCTTCCTCGTGTCACAAATTGTTCCAGGTTTTGAACACCAGAACTTGCTGTACTGGTGTCTATATTGCTGCATTTGACTGGGTGTTTTCAGAAGTTGCTGTAAGAAAATTAAATTATCTTGAGCTGGCCAACTAGTCATTAAAACATAAAATAAAGTGCACAACAGTGCCTTCATCACTTCAGAGTCCAAGACTACTGAGGAGATAAGAAAACTGCATTGCTTGTTTTGCTCTCTCCAGTAAAGAGACTTTCCCAGTTGTTTGCAAAGCCATTCTCTGGGCCTTTGATTTAATATGGCACCTGGTTCTCCTGGTTCTCCTTTTCACAGAAACAAGACAAACAACCCACCAAATAAATTCATATCCAAGCTTGTAAATACTGAGAAATTAATTTATTTTGTCTCTTTTTTTCCCCAGGGAATAAGTGTTATCTTTAACGTTGCACTGGGATTATTAAAAGTGAGTACACAATGTGGTTTATGCATCATCATCCACCATATAAAAAATTAAGATGCCTGTTACAAAAATATGGTATTTTATTATAATAAGACAGCTCCCTGTGCTCCCTGTGCTGTGATCTGGCATGTCCTGTGCAGCTCAGTGCTTTGGGAGGGGGAAGAGAGGGTTGCAGAACTAGAAACAAACACTCTCTGCAGAAGGCTAAGAAGCAGTGATGCTCTTGGAGCTTTCCACAACTGTGGCTGCTTTGTTGTCTCTGGGAATTCAGCTTGTCCTGGTGTTTCCTTCCCCATGTGCAGACCACCAAGGATGATTTGTTACTGACTGACTTTGAGGGGGCCCTGAAGTTCTTCCGTGTGCAGCTGCCCAAGCGGTACCGCTCCGAGGAGAACGCCAAGAAGCTGATGGAGCTGGCCTGCAACATGAAGGTGAGAGGGGGTGGCACTGCAGGCCCCTCCTTGGGGCAGGGCTGGCTCCAACTGCAGCCACTGCCCAAGTGCCAGTGCAGGTTCATTGGATAGGGTTGTGTACATTGATTTTGAGATAGAGACACTGGTGTGGTTCAGAGTGTCCTTTCTCCCTCAGATTCCCCAGAGGAGATCTTTGCAGCATCAGTGTGAAGTGCACAGCTGCACAGCATGGTAACATCCAAGGCATCCTGGGAACTGGTGCAATAGCAGTGTGGGTACCAGTATCCTGCACAGAGTTCAAGCATATCTTGTATGAAGATAGTGTAGAAATTATGGAATAATCAAGAATAAAGCTGTTTTAGCTCTCCACTCTAATTTAGCATTAGCCACAGATTAAATGTTGCACAGGCATCTGGTTCAGATCTCTCAGGCACATGGTGTGGCTCTTGGGGGTGCCCTGAGCAGGGTGAAGAGTTGGACTTGATGATCCTTGTGGGTCCCTTTTAGCTCAGCATATTCTGTGACTCTGTGATAATAAGTACATTTGTCACTTATGTTTCCAAATAACAACTTGTTCCTTCTCCCCCTGTGCCCAAACTCCCTGTGTTCCCAGTGCTGTGTGGAGTGGCACAGGCAGACAGTCCCTGGGTGGACATGGCAGGGTTGTCCATGGCTTCCTGCAGAGCTGTGAGGTTTGGGGGATTGAAGGGCAGGTTGTGCAGGAGGCACAGACAGCCCTCCTGTGCTGAGCATTCCTGCATCACATCCCTGGGTGTGCCCCTGATGGATGTGCTGCACATAATTGCTTTCCTTGACCCAATATATAAGTCCTTTGCTGTCAGTAGAAATCTCCAGCTCTGTATCTCCGAGTGGTTTTTTTGAGCAGAAAAGGGCCTGATGTCAAAATAAATAATTTATAGGAAGGGAGAAGTAGCCTGGGTAAGGCATTGTGATTAGGACAGCATTCTGCTGGAAAGGAGGTCAGGGAGGGATCAGCTGGAGACAACACCAGATTCTTTAAGTCACTCATCAATGTTGCCATCAAATCATGGAATCACAAAATGGTGGAAGAGACTTTAAAGCCCACCCAGTGCCACCTCTGCCATGGGCAGGGACGCCTCCCACTGTCCCAGGTTGCTCCAAGCCCTGTCCAGCCTGGCCTTGGACTCTCCCAGGGATGGGGCAGCCACAGCTTCTCTGGGCAACAAATGTTAGCAGAGTTATGTCAGCTGCCTCCTGTGCCCCTGAAAAACTGTGCTGGAACTTCAGTGCTCATTTCTGCTTTCTGTGACCACACAAAGCCAGAATCCTTCCCCAGGGCACAGGTCCCTCCAGGCCTGCAGTGCTCAGAACTGGTGACAGTGGCACATCTTCTCAGGATCACCTAAAAAAGGCAAAACTGGCTTAATGCACTTGGAAAACAAGAAGAAGGCAATACAGGGGAGCATCTGCCTTCCTCCCCTCTCTCATGGCTGGGTGCCTCACTTGTAGAAATCTAACCTTTACATAGGCGGGCATACTTTACAACATGGGCAGTGTTTGAGCAGAGGCAGAGCAGGGAAAGAATCCACTCAAGTGACCGACTTCGTTGTCAGTGAAGGGTTAATCCTCCGGGTAGGTATCTCAGTGCTTGGTAAGAATAACTCCTGGGATGTGGTTGGACACTGCAGGTAGGTGGGGTGGCACCTCCAGAAACGCCATCCCAGGGGCTGAGGTGCTTCTGGTCAGCTCTCACTAGAGGGAGCCTGGCCACCAGGATTCTGCAGCTCCTCTCCAGGAAGGCTGTTCATGGTAAAACCAGAGAGGAGAGAAACCAAACACCTGCCTGTCATTTATGCATGTAAAATTCAGCCTGTTTCTCAGACTAGGGTTTTTGAAAGAGGAACCCATAGCCATTTCTTGGGTTACAGAAGTAATAGCAAAGGTTCTGTAGCAACTTAAAATGCTGGAGATTTCATTTAGATGCAGCTTGCCTGTGAAATGCTCACGGTGTTCTTGGCATGGTGTGTGTTGCTGAAGCACTGCAGCACATGGCACAGGTGGCACCAGGAGAGGTGCTGGCCAGGACCTGTTACAGCTCCCCTCGTGTTCCCTGGCCTGGCAGGACCTGAGCCCTGGGCACAAACACTGAACTCAGCACCACCTTTCTGTCCCTTCACACAGAAGGGGAAAGGGGGGCCCAGAGGGAGTCCCTGTGCTGGTGTTGGTGTCTGTGGGAGCCCAGGGCAGCACTCACTGCCAGAGCCCAGGGCAGCAGAGAGCAGGGCTCACATGCCCCAGAGCTGCCACCTCTTTGCTGCTGAGCTTGAGTGACACCAGCAGAAATGTCAGCTGAGCCTGCACTTGCCCTTTCAGCATTTGCAGACTCATGTTAAAGTAAACCAAATACTTCTGCTTGATGATAAATGTTACAGCTGAAGAAGCCTCAGCATCAGGCCAGCTCAGAATTTAAGCTTGGCTCATGGGTTGTGCTCTGCTGAGCCCCTGCAGTGTGTGGAGCAGCAGGGCTGGGCAGCACCAGGGAGGAGCTGGGGCAGGATGCTCTGGATGCCTCTCAGAACCTTCCCTGTATCCACAAAGGGCTAAGGAGAGATGCTGCTGTTGTTATATTGAGTGGGACTGAGTTTGTGGCCATCTCTGAGGGTCTGACAGCAGAACTGGGGAGGCAGGAGATGCCTAAAGCTTGTACCATAACCCTGTGTGAATTGTGTTCTTTTATTGATGTTCTGGGCAGGAACTAATGGGCTGCTTTAATTTAGATTAGCCAGAAGAAGCTGAAGAAATATGAAAAGGAATATCATGCCATGAGAGAGCAGCAAGCTCAGCAGGAGGATCCTATAGAAAGATTTGAGGTAACATTTATCTTCTTCAGTCTGATTTAACACACAGGAAGTTCCTACTTTGACTCCTTTTTTCTTGAGCTGGTATTTTTTGTGACCAATTTGGATGCAACAGGGGAATTGGCTCCATGAACAGGAAGGGAATCTTTCTCTGTGTTGGCAACATTAATCAGGACAGGATAGGGTTGTTGTGAGCCCAGCTTTGTGCAAAAAAATGAATAGTATGAATTTATCCTTGGGCTGATAGAACTGTGTCAGTAGAGCCTGTTTTAGCACTTGTGTGATGTGCTGATTGCACCAAAGCCCATGAACAGGAAGGAAATACCTCATGAATTCTAGCTTTGCCTTCTATGATTACAGTCCTGCCTTTACTCCCCTCCCTAATTTCAAATGATGTATGTTACAGTAAGTATATAATTTTATGAGCAGTTTATTTATCAAATAAATATAATATGGGAATAAATTACACATAGAAAGGTGTGTATACATCCATGTACTGCAATAGCACACACACATACATACATATAACTTTATGTGTTTTAATCAGAAAAGTTTTGTGTAAAGTGTAACTGTTCATGTGCTGGGAGTTGTAACAGGAGGGAGAAAAGAGAGTGTTTTTCCCAGGACCCTCCTCTCTCACCTGTTTCCAGCATGCAAATTCTATTTTGAGCCCAGAAAGGCAGCACTTGTGGGAAGCTCCTGGCAAGGTATCAGTGGTAGAATGATACCCCTCCTATTGCAGGCTTCAAAAACATTTCTGTAGCTCAACAAGTAAGAGCTGAGCAGAGTTATTTATCCCTGCTTTCTCCTCAAGGCTAATGCTGCATTTGTGTTGTATTTGCCCTATGGCTGGTTTTGTCCTCAGGGACTGTCAGGCAGGTAGAGCTGTGTTTGCATGCTCAGGATCCAGGGCTGGCTCGTGTGTGTAAGCACAGCAAGCTCTGTGTTTTGGACACACCTGGGAGCCCTCTCTGCTGACCCCTCTGCCCCGTGCCCCTCTGCCCCGTGCCCCTCTGTGCTGACCCCTCTGTCCTGTGCCCGCAGAGGGAGAACCGGCGCCTGCAGGAGGCCAACATGCGGCTGGAGCAGGAGAACGACGACCTGGCACACGAGCTGGTGACCAGCAAGATCGCGCTCAGGAAGGACCTGGACAACGTGAGACACATCTCTGTGCTCTCCAGTGCAGACAGGGGCTGGTTCCTTCTTACTGCTCTCACTGGAGAGGAGATACATGGAGTGGTTTTCATTTGGGTGGGGCAGGATTCCTTCCTCCATGTCCTTGTTGCACACTCATGTCTGGCCTGTGGCACAGGATGGTGACTGAAACACTGCTCAGTGTGAGAAGCAGTCAGAGTCATCTGAGGGAGAGAAGAGGTTCTGAGCCTGTACTCAGTGGCTGCTTTCTCCCCTCTGTATGTTCAGAAAAAGTTCAGCAGGAGCAAGGTCAAGTCTTTGGATTGTCACAGACGCAGTAACATGGATGCTGCATTCTGTTTTCCTGGCATTTTTGTGACTATGATTTTGCAGCAGACAGGCTTTGCAAAGTGCCTGATAAACTGTCTGAACAAGCCAGTCTGAGTCTGTCTGGCTCTGTGTGGATCAGGTTCCCAGGTACCTCAGGCAACTCTGGAAATGCTGTTGTGGTTTCCACTTGGCTTGTTGGAATCTGCCCATGTGAACTCCCCATCCTGGGCTGTTTCCATTTCAGAAGAGCTCCAAGGAGGAAACTTCAGGTTCACTTTGTGTTACAGCAATTTTTTTTCAGGTTGCTGTGCCATTCCCTTCCTTACACATTCATGTTTGGGAGGTTTGACTGGGATATGCTTATTCTTTTTTTGACAGGACATGCAGAGACAGAAAGGTCCTGGCATTTCTAGCACATGGCAGGCTGGAACAGTCTGCCTGCTCAGGGAGGTGAGGGGAAGAGTTCAAGTGCTCATGTTTTGCCTTTCTTGTTCTGTACCAAGATAAGTGCATTTCTGAAATCTCAAAGGAAAGTGGCTTCTGAAAGCCATTCAGTGCAGGAGCTGACAGGCTCTAAAACGTTCCTGTGTATCTGCCTCAGAGAATTTAAGGTTTCCCACGGTCTCCTGGAAACTTACTCTTGGAAAAATATTCCTGTCCTGGATGTGGATGCCAATGGGAATGTTGCTCTTAATGAGATTTGGTGTGTGACTTTCAGGCTGGTTACATGTACTGCTCTTTGGTGGATCACAGAGCATGTTCAGGGCCCAGGTTCTCACCACTCACTGGTGTGTTTACCCCCTCCTGCCTGGGCTTTTTCCCTCCATTCCTGAGGCTTCCAGAAGGCTCTACAGACTGCCCAGCACTGGCACTCAGGGGGTGGACTCCAGCAAACATTATCCTGAAGGAGCTTTTTCTGTCAGTTTTTAACAGTTGTTTGTGCCTCCTTGGGCCTGTATGAGACACAGTTATACTTTTAGATTGTTTTGTTTTAATGGAGAGCTGGGAGAGGATCAAAATTAGACAAGATCTTTGATTTGCCTCATTGGATATAGAATAGTCTGGTCTTCAGAGATGGTAAATGATGTTGGCAGCATTTGGGTTACCCCCAGGGAGGACATAGGGAGGTTTGATCCTACTGTAGGACCCTGATTAATTCTTCTAATTGGATCCTGAAATAGTGAGTTTCATTCTGCCAGCCCAGTGTCCTGAAAGGGAAGTGCCAAAGGACATTGTCTAACACACCTTTTCTAATACATTCATGGCATGTCTGAAACCTGCAACTTAAAAGATCAAAGCAAAGCATTTGGAAATACAAGAATTTCCTTAATATCCTTTCAGTAGACCAGAAAATAGGCTTCATATTTCTACTGTTGTTGGGCTCCCACATCCCAGTTTGCTTTAACTTTAAAACAGCTTAAAATCCATCTATAATGAAAAGATGTTCTCTTTGCCTTTGCCATCTGTTTTAAAGGATCAGCAGGACTTTAAGGGACTAAAATTCACTTTTTGATTTTCTTCCTTTGAAGGGAATTGGTACAGCTACTTTCTGAAGATTTTATATATCAGTTGAGTTATTGATCTATTTTTATGTAGAATCCATACACCTATTGGGAAGTGCTGTGTTGTGTGTGTGTGACAGCAAAAGGTGTCTTAACTTGGCAGAGTTTTTAGTGGTTCATAAGGAGGCTGAATTTTTTCAATAGTATTTCTTTCTTCTTAAAAAACTGCAGTAAAAAGGGATTGTTGGTTTCTGGTGGGCATTTCTTTCCCTCAAGGAGGAAGGAGAGAGGGGCCTGACTGGTGTTTGCTTGGGCAGCTTTTTTATGCAGTATTTTCTGGGTGACACAACAGAGATAGTGTCACAGCCATTGGTTGGTGCCATGGAGCCCTGGGGGCTTTTTAAACGTTCTAGAGGCCTTTTTCATTAATTCTATTTTCATTGCAAGGTTGAATGTTTGCAAACTGAACTCACACCTGAGCTGGTTATAGTCTTTTATTGATCTGGCACATTGTGAGCCGTGCTGTGCCATCAAAATGTATCGGTCAAGTTCCAGTCAGGATGAGAACACACAACTTATTTCTGTTATTGGATTTCTTTGGGCTCCAGGTTTTTTTCAGAATAAAGTTGTATTGTTTTTAATAACAAGGAACCAAACCATAGTAAGACTGAAAGGGCTGCACTCCTGGCTCTGTCCTGGGGCAGACACAGCGGGGCAGCCCTCGGTGCTGACTCCTCTCTGTGTTCCAGGCAGAGGAGAAGGCAGATGCCCTGAATAAGGAGCTGCTGATGACCAAACAGAAGCTGATCGATGCAGAGGAGGAGAAGAGGCGCCTGGAGGAAGAGTCTGCTCAGGTTGGGGCATTCCTGCCATTTCTGCTGTTCTGCACAGCACAGGAACGATAAAAATAAGCAGTGACAAGTGTGGGAAGGGCTCAGTGTTCTCAGTCATGTTTGTCCCTCCTCTGTGGTGCAGAGGACGTCAGCAGAGCAGGATTGGCACTTCCCTGCCAGGTGCTTCTCCGGGGGGAGTTTTTAAGTGGCAGTCAGGGAGGCACAGGCTGTGCCAGCCATGCTCACACAGAGGCAGCTCAGGGTTTCTCTGTCAGCACCTCCTCAGTGCTGCCTTCCCCTCACTGCTCCTCTGCTGTGGCCACCAAAGCCCAGCCCTGCCTTGCCTGGGTGGGGCTGAGCTGCCTATCAGGCCCTGGTGCAGGGCAGAGCAGGGAGGGGCAGGGGCAGGAGGAAAGACCACCTGGGTGTTTTTCAGACTACAATTCAATAAACCCTTCATTTTCTTTTTTCCCCCTTGCAGCTGAAGGAAATGTGTCGTAGGGAACTAGACAAGGCAGAGTCAGAGATCAAGAAGAACAGCTCTATTATTGGGGACTACAAACAGGTGAGTTCAACCTCCTGCTGTTGAGGTTTGCTATCAAAGTGCAAGACTTGCCCAGGTATTTTAGGAGATTTCTGGAAATCAGTGTAATCTGTGCCATGCATTTGAGGAGACATTTTAGCTGTTCTGACTGGGAAGCCCAGGGTTAGTCCTGTGTTGTCTTTTTGTGAGATGCTGATATGGGTGGTCAGTCCTGTCTGCCCCTGCTGTGGGTATTTGTGGATCATCAGTCACCACAGCCTTGGTTACAGCCTGACCTTGTGCAAATGGGCTCCTGTGTATCAAAGGTTCCCCTCATTCCAAAAACAGTTCTCTCCCAGCTTCCCTTTTTCAATCAAATGGTAACAGCACCTAAGAAATAAAAAAAAGATGCCATTTTCCTTTCAAAGATTTCCTTTGGGTTTCAAGCTCCTGAGCACAAGTTATCAAGGGAGCAAATTCATGTCTCATTTTAGTGGGCCCATAACAGGTTTCAGAAAATGAATTACTTTTTTTACTACTCTGTCTTGACTGTTCTTTCATCCCAAAGGCAACAAAAACCCCCCATGTTATTCGTAACCTTTTCTGGCTCCTTTAGCAAGGCCAAACTGCTAATAACTTGTGCTGAGACTGCACCTTTTCCTGTGGGAGTAGAATGTGTAGAGGATGGGAATATGTACAATGAGACAACTTAATGCAGCATCCCAATTCTCCTGGCTTTCTAAGAGTCCTCAGACTATCCATGCTAATATTGCAGTAGCATTTCTTTGTGCTTTAGCATTCATTTGGGAGGAAATTTGCATTTATAAATGGTGTGGTAACATAATTTTGCTTGTCAGATTTGTTCCCAGCTGAGCGAGCGACTGGAAAAGCAACAAACAGCAAATAAAGCTGAAATTGAGAAAATTCGGGTAAGAGACCAGATAGATGCACAGTCTCCAATGTCTCAGTTTCTTGGCAAAACCGTGACAGCAAGCACACTATTTAATTACTAAAATGGTGGCTGAAGGAGAGTTCCTGTAGATAAAAGAGAGGGTTATAAGGGGGAGGTCTGGGAGAAAGGATGAGCAGCTGTCAGCCCAATCCTGCTGTCGTGGTTCCATGGTAATGCTGATGCTGGGCAATAATAACTGTTAATTTTTCTGAGGGCTCTTCTTTTTCTGGAAGAGATTCTCTGTGTGTGTTTTAGCTCAGAGTAACGTGGGGGTGGGATAGAGCCCATCCCTGCAGCAGAAAACACAGCAGTGTTTGCAGAGCCCGTGGGCTGGGGGTGGCAGGAGCTCCTGTGCTCCCCACACCTTCCCTTCCCCTGGTGACCCCTCTGGGCCTGAGCTGCTGTGCCAGGGCAGGGCTGGGACCAGGGCAGGGGCCAGGGCAGGGCAGGGGCCAGCAGGGCAGGGGCCAGCAGGGCAGGGGCCAGGCTCTGCCCACAGGCCCAGCCCCACACTCACAGCCAGGTGTGTGTGCAGCAAAAGGTGGATGACTGCGAGCACTGCCGGGAGTTCTTCAGCAAGGAGGGCAGAGTGAGGGCGGCCAGCGCCGCCAAGGACGGGGCGGACGAGGACACGGACGAGGAGAAGGAGACGCTGAAGAACCAGCTGAGGGAGATGGAGCTGGAGCTGGCCCAGACCAAGCTGCAGCTTGTGGAGGCGGAATGTAAAATACAGGTAATGCTCTGGAGGTTGGTTTGTTGTCTGTACAGCGTGTCTGCATTCCTAGAAAAATGTGTGTGGGAATTGTGGAGGGATTGGAACAGAGCCTGTTGGTTGAAACTGTAACCTGCTATTTCCTGCCTGGGTTATTTAACCAAACACCGGGGCTGAAACTTGGTGTATGCAGACAACATAATTGAAATTGCATGAACTGTATTTCCCAGCTACTCCAACTTGCAGACAGACATCTGCCTGTCTGCAGTGCAGCACTGCCTGCCTGATCCTCTGCAACTGCTTGGAAGGGAGCCAGGCACTGACAGAGCACTGAATCATGCGCTCCTTTATCTCGCAATCAGTGCTAAATGAAGAACTAACGTGTGACAAATGTTAGACATGTTTCTTAAAACACGATTGCAAAGCACTCCAGGTACTTGAGGTATTTGTGTAAAACATGACAACACTCTTCTTTCAGCCTAAACCTGGTGTGTCAGTGCTGCTTGTTCACAGAAAGGCACAGGTTAGTTTGTAGAAAGTCCACTTCCTGTGGGAATAGCTCCTCCTCAGATGGGAGAGGATTAAAGGGTTTGGATGTACTGAGGAAAGGGGAATGTTTCACTGAGGGCAATGACACAAGTCTTGTTTTGCTTTTCAAAGCTTTTTTTTCCTGTTCATCAGCTTGTTGTGCTGCTTTTAACTTACGTAAAACTTGTTTGGCTTCTAAAAGTGGCCAAGACATTGTAGATGTCCCAGAGCCTTCTGAGATTAACTCCTATAACCTTGTGCTGTGAATGCATTACAATTAATGAAATTACTCTTGTGTTTGCAGGATTTGGAGCACCATTTGGGTCTGGCCCTGAATGAAGTACAAGCTGCAAAGAAAACGTGGTTCAACAGAACAATAAGCTCTATAAAAACAGTGACTGGAGTCCAAGGAAAAGAGACTTGTTGAAAAGCAGTTCTGTCAAACACACCTTTTAACACAACACCTTTTGTTGCCTTCCTTGGCCAGATGTTTAATTCTGTGACATGAGAGGACCAGAATGTAAATAAAATAGAAACACAGCATGTCAGGATTTCCATAGGTCAGTGATAAAGAGGATGGAAACACAGGAGAGTTTTTATTGCTAGACATGGGATGTTCATACTACTGATATTTAACAGGTGATGTAGCTAGATTGAGGCTCTTCAGAGAAACACTCCATTCTGCGTCTGGCTGGAGGCTTTTCACAGACTAGGTACGAGAACTTACCAAACCCTAATTGTTAAGTTTACATATGATAGGTTTTTTTACAGTTATAACCTTTTTTAATATTTTATTTCAAAGGAAAAGTGTCACTAACAGAGAAAATAAAAAAAAGAAAAAAAAGGGAAAAAGATAAAAATGCAACAAAAAAGACAACTTTATCAAGAACTACATCAGTGCCAGAAAGCAGTCCCCAGAGGTAGGAAACGGAGAGTAGGAGGTGACATGTTTTGCTGTATGAATGGGGATGATTTCAGCATTCCTGTTGAGCAGCCCCACTTTGTTTTAGTAGATGTAGCATCCATCTCTCTGTCTTTGGCATCTCTTTCTGTTACTAATCAATTCTATGCAACTCTGGGCTTTTTGGCATGGGCAGCCAACCCGCTCCCCCCGGGCTGGGCCACCGGTGGCAGAGACAAGAATGCGAATTCCTGGCGAGTTTCCGTTTCACTCGTGTCATATTGTTTGATCCACATATCAACGGCGTTCGCCCCCAGGACTGCTGAAGTACCAATTATGTGGATGGTCTGACATTGAACTGAGTCTGTCTGGGTTTTGTCAGGTTTTTGTTGTGTTTCCCTTCTTCGTTTGTTTGTTTGTTTTTACCCGGCTGTAGCAGGGCCTTCTGCGAAGCTCCCCCGGAGCTTCCAGGTTTTAGTTTTGCACATGGGTGTGAATGGGACAGAGAAACAATAAGCTGAGATAATGAGGCAGAAATCACAGCGTGGGTGTAGCTGCGAGCGTCTCTGGCTGTCAGCTCTTCCCCGGCACTTCCGAGGGGTGTGGGTCGTTCTTCACGCTCGATGCAGTTGCACTAACAGGTGCTAAACGTGCTTGGGGTCCTTATTCCTTGGATTGTATTGAGTTCTCACCAGAAAGCTGTAGAATGGAGTTTTGCACCTTGTAATTTTTTTTAATTTATAATGGTTTGTGTTATGCTGAAGTATCTATTGCATCAGTGGATAAATTTTGTGTGCAGTGTGAGTATAAGCTGGTAATAAGAGGCACTGGTTTGTATATAAAGATATTTGGTTTATTTTGTAATTCTACCTTTTTCTTGTTTACTGTACTAATGCTGGCTAATGTACTCTGTAACTACGGGATGGAACATGCTATGTCCAAGCTTTTTTCCTTACCTGCATACATTATCTCTATTGTTTAATACCAAAAAATACTGTAACTCCATCAATATTAGCTGCGTGGACATTGTGGTAGCATAGTTGCAGTGTGTATACTTTATGAATTGAAATATAAACTAGTAAAATTGTATAACTATTTTGTTGTTTCATTTCATTGCAACAGGAAGTTAATGAAATATTTTGCAATATAAAACTAATTCTCCTCTTGCAGTAGAAGCAGAAGCATCTGAAAGCTTCTCCAAGACTGAAACCATAGTCATGCTGCAAAGGGCTCTGCTAAAAAAGACTGCATGTTCTGAGTGCTGCCAACACTGGTTTATGTAAGAAAACCCGGGGTTTGCTTTGAAAAAAGCAACTGCAAAAATGACCTTGTGCAGCTTGAGACTTGTGACTCAGTACTTCTCCAACATGTCCAATTTAGAACATTTGCTTTTTGCATGGCCCTCCAGTTTCTGCTTGAATCTGCAAAACAGATGTAGGCAAGCTCTGCTTGTCCCCATCACTGTTTGTCACCATCGGTGGGGCCGAGCGTGGTCCCTGCCGCCCTCCCCAGGGTTCTGCCGCCATCCTGTGCCACTGGAGGGGGCACTGACTGGGTCAGCTCAGCTCCCCAGTCCCTGTTCTGCAGAGATAACAAGGACTAAAATTGTCTTTCAGTCTCCAGAATGGCTGCAGGTGACTCGGGACACAGCCCTGCTCCGGGAGGCTGCTCTGAGGTCACTTTTCCAGCCCTACTTTGGCTTTAAGGGAATGGCATTGCACAGCCCCTGCTGCTTTGTCTTCCCCAGAGGGACATCCCTTGGTAAGGTCAGCTCTGTGGTTTCTCTGTAATTACAACTTTTAATTAAAATTTAAAGGTAAGTAGGGGAGAGGAAGAAACAACCCAAGCCCAGAGCATTTCATCCACTTGCCTTCCTCAGAGGGACTGAAGAGTGGTGTGGCAGAGCACTTTCCTCCAAAACTGAGGTAGAGGGAGGGAAAAAGCTGCTTTATTGTTCAGATTTCTTCCTCTCTTTAAGCAAACATCACCTGCAGATTGCAGGCAGCAAATACTGCCCATTTTAGTATGGACAGGACACAGTGAAGCTTCACAGCAGTTTATCCAAACCATTTCACAGTCCCTTTCCAGGCACTGTGGATTATTTTGGATGCCTGCCTGAAGGTTTTGGATGCACAGAATTACCAAGGTATTTCACTCCATCTAAAATATTCACAGCTAATGAAGAAAACTGGATGCTGTGCCCAGACATGCATCTTTTGAAGCACAATTGCATGGAATTACACAAGGAAGCAGGTCAGACTTGAGATGAGGAAATGGAATTTGCAGATGTTCAAAACTAGGAGTAAGCAAGGTAAAAAAACCAGGGCCATTGAGTCAGAGCTGCTGTAAACACGAGTTTTCCAGCCCTGTAAGTGAAAAGGAATGAGTGTGTTTGGCAGCATTTTTGGCATTAATGAGATGGTTATTTGCTGGTAGTCAACCACCTTCCAGTTCACATGTGCCTCTAAGCTGGGTTTGAGCACTGAGCTGGGTTTAATCTCCTGAGCCCCAGGCTCCAAATGCTCTGAGTGTTTGTGCTGTGTCATTGAGTTCCGATGGGCTCAGTGTGGGAGCTCCAGTGTTACAATCTCGTTTGTGTTGCAGAACTTCTTGGCTGCTCAGACTGAGGACCTGTCGGGCAGTTTTACCTTTAAGCATTGCTGGGAAGCCGTCTGGAAATTTATATAACTCCCTCCCTGCCTTTTTTTAGCTGCCCTTCTTATCCGTGGCAGTGCTAGAAAGTTCCTGTTATCAAGAGGAGGATTTCGCTCCATCTGTTGAACAGCTTGGCTCGCGTTCATCCAGCCTAACTTTAGACACTTTGGAGGTGCTGAGCTTTAAGAGTTTAATCCAGGAGGTTTTGCAGCCCGGTGTGTGCCCTGGGCAGGGAACTGAGCTGAGGCTCCTCCACAATTAAATAAATGACCCACCAGGACACATTTTCTATTTTACTTCTTCCTCTATTCCCCCCCTTTCTCTATTGTGCGGTGTTTTTCCTTCTGCATTACCCAAGCCAATCAAGGTCTCTGCATACAAAGCCTCCAGGGTTTTGCTGGAATTTACCACTGCACGTCCTGATGGCTTTGAGGAATGAGGGTTGGTTTGGCTGTTTTCTGCATGCTGATGAAGGGGACAGTGGAGGCTGAGGCCTCCCCTGGGCCTGGCGTGGCCTCTGGGCTGCAGGGAGGGCAAGCCCTGCTCAGGAGTCACCTCTGCTGCGTGTGACACCAACTCCAGTGTCCCCTCGTGCTGCTGGGACTCCTTGCTGAAGGGGGATGAGTGGAACCGAGCTGACCCTGAAGTGCAACATGTGAGTGCTTGTCAGAGGTGGGTTCAGCCGAGGAGCTGGGCAAAGCAGCCCAATCCTCGGGCTCTGCAAAGCCTCTCCCGGGGCAGCACAGCCACCGACTCAGTGACCTCAGGGCCCCCCTCTTGGTTCCCTCCCGGCCCCCTCACAGCCCCTTCACCGATCCCTCCTGGCCCCTTCACCGATCCCTCACCGCTCCCTCACAGCCCCATGGCGGTTCCCGCCTCCTTGCAGGGGGCGGGGCTCACAGCGGCGCAGAGAGTTCTGATAGGCTGGCGGGATGATCGGCAGCAGGAGCAGCCAATGGGATTGGACGGTGCCATTTTGCTGGCAGTGAGGGCGGCGAGAGGCTCGTGAGGGCTGAGGCGCGGCGCCGTCTTGCTCGCCGTAAGGGCCGGGCTGGGCGAGCCGCCGTGCCACGCCACTCGAGCGCTGTGCCACCCAGGTACCGTGCCACTCAGGTACCAACGTGCCGTGCCACCGAGTTGCCATGCCACCCAGGTACCGTGCCACCCAGGTACCGTGCCACCCAGGTACCGTGCCACCCCGGTGCCATGGCACCAAGCCTCCGTGCCACCCCGTGCTGTGCCATCCCAGTGCTGTGCCACCCCTCTGCTGACCTGAGCGATAATGGCTGCAGATTGGTGGCTCTGCAGGGAAAACCTGTGCAGGACTTGCAGTGTGTTAATGGCCCTTGGGGAGACTGTTTAAAGCTGGTGGTGTTGCAATGCTGGGAGTACCGAAAGCTCAGATAAGGAAAAATAAATCTACTTGTGTACATCTTAGAACCACTGAGGTCGTGCTTGGACAGATGAGTAAAGGGATGCTATTTCTGTGCAGTAATTAATGAGTGTAGTAAAAATACGACTCTATCTTATTCTATACATGTAATGCATACAGAGGGGAAACACTATTGTAAATAGAACTTTTCTATTCTTGAAGTAACAGGAGAAGAATATTACTTATCTGCTCTCCTCCTGAAGGCAGAAGCAGTTGGCTAACCAGTTTTGTGAAATATCTTGAATTTTTAATTGAACAATTGTTCTACTTGGTTTGGCCCTAATTGGCATAGATGGAATTGCTGCAGATGGCACTGTGGAAGTGCTGGACTGCAAGACTTCTAAAGAGCAGTGTTAAATAGCAGAAATTGTCTTTGCTGGATGATCTTTTAATGTGAAATTAAATGTTCTCTATACTTTTAGGGAGCTAAAATCTACTTTAATAAAATTCAGCAGTTTGGTAATTCAAGCAATGAACTGATTAAGACAGAATCTGTCAGGATGCCAAGCAGCATCCAGCCAGAACTGCAGATTTCAGTGCTCAGCATTTGCTAAAACCTGTGTGTGAACCATCGTTACCTTCTGGCAAACCCAAAATCTGCAACCTGAGTGACACCTGGAGTAGTTACAAGACCAGAATATTCCAGGTTTTTCCGAGTCTGTCCTGAAAGTTGTGTTATGTCCGTGGACAAAAATAATCTGCGAGAAGGAAGTGTAGTAAAACTGAAATGTGTTGGGAGTACATCCATGGGATGCTTTTCTAATACATCTTGAACTTGGCTTAAAGTGCTGCCAAGTTTCTGGGCCTCTCTTGCTTTACTAGTACCAGTTGAGATATGAGGTGTAGCAAACTTTATAGCAAAAGTTTATCACATAATAGAAGGGTTTGAAAAGACAAAAGGCTTATAATGTACACTGATTAAAACATTAGGGCAAAAGTATGTTTTAATCAGCTTTAGTAGCTTGAGTTACAGTGTGAGGTGATGTGACCTCAGCTGCTCCCTTCTCTCTCATGATCTCACCCAAGGGCCTTGGGGTGTGGTTTAACTGGGGACGGGCAGTCCCTGGGGGTGACAGGGATTCCCAGTGCGGGTTGGTTGGTTGGTTGATGGGAGGGACCGAGCTGGCTCAGGTGTGGGGTCAGAGGTCCACCCTCACCAACAGCCTGTGTGGCAAAGCCGGGATTGTTGGGGAGGTGCTGCGGTGCCTCAGATGGAACGGCAGCCACTCTGGGCTCTGAGGCTCCAGAAGGTGCAAAGTGCTGAGCCTTGCAGGCTGCCAGCTCCGAGCAGGAGCCCTGCCCGTGCCGAGCACAGTTGGTGTGTGCCGTGAAAACATCCAGGCTGTGTGTTTAAACTCCCTGCTGAGAGCGTCTGTTCGGGCACAGAGCCCTCAGATCCGGGGTGAAGGGAACTGGGGATCCACAGTGCTAAAAGCTGTCAGGGAGGGGACACTGGAGTGACTCCTGATGTGGGGTTTGCTAATCAGGTTTGCTAATCAGGGTTTGCTAATTATGCCATGCAGGGAAAAGAAAACTACTGTACAGATTTTATTCAGTTGCTGTCTGAGTAAGGGTAGTAAAGGACTCTCTGAGGTGGGACAGTGCTGTGCCACTGTCAGCTGTCCCAGCATGAGCAATGAGGGTTTACCAGTCCTTTTAAGAACACCACAGCAAACCACTGTGTTTTGGGCACAGTTCTTAGCTGACAAGGAAAAAGGAAGCAACTGAATGCCTTCGGTGTCCTGAAGGCTTGTGCTTGCTTAAAGAGGTGGTTTTACAGTAATTTAGTACTGATGCACCAGAGGGAATGGGTGGGGAAGAGGAGGAGGGTGAAGGCTGGTTGCTCACAGAGCAGTGTGTATCTGAGCTCTCCACCTGCCCTGGGCATGGCAGGACTGCTGCATAATGACCACAGGAATCACTTGTGGAACAGGATCTGGTCTGGCACGGAGGGGGAAGGATGGTGTTCCTGTGTGATGCCGACTGTGCGTCTCCTGAGCTGATTGTTGTGTCATACGGTGCAAACCCACAGCCAGAGGGGCTCTGGAGCCTGTGCCAGACTGCTGTGAATTATGGATGACATGGCTGCTGCTGCTGCTGCTGCTGCTGCTGCTGCAGACACAAACAGCAAACTGGAGCTCCTGGGTGCCCTCAGCCTCAGCATTCCAGCAGGGCCTGGGTTTGGAAGCCACCAGCAGCTCAGCAGCCTGGCTTCTGAATGGCTTCAGGAGTTACAGGTGCTGTGTGTTCCCGTGGTTAGTTCAGAGTCAGGAGGCCAGTAATTACTGTAACTGACAAGTTCTAAATGCTGTTCATTTGATCTCACTGAGAACAGTTTCATGTACAGACAGAAGTCACGTTTTCAAGCTGTAACAGCATCTTTCTCAAAATGACATTGTTCATTAAACCCAGGGTAACTGAGCTGTGCAGCTCAAACCCCTGTCCAGGTGCCTGCCTTGTACTGGATGCAGGAATCCTGTGGCTACCTCAAGACAGGCAGTATTGGAGTTTGCTTTGCAGGGCAACACAATTGGATTTACTGAGCTGCAGTTTGTCATCTTGCCCTGGCTTAGCCGTCCCTCTTCTACTGTAATCCAAAGTTACCAAAATTAAAAAAAAATCCCTTTGACTAAATCCTAACCAGCAGAGAGCTGAGCCTGCCTTACTGTGAGCAGGAAATCCCACCTTTGGTGTGTGCCACCAGGGGGAAGAGGGAAGTGTCATTTGTGCAGAGCATGTGATCCTTTTCTGAGATCCAAAGGCCTTTTTAGGTTTTTGCCCCATGTTGGTGCCTGGAGCAAGAAAAAGGGCCTTCTGTTGTAACTGTACCAAGAGTACACACAGGCTTTTTACAGCTTTACAAATAAATGTGCTGGAACACACAGCCCCAAGTGAAGATGAATTCAGGGCCCAGAAAGCGGAGGCATCTCCAGTTACTTTCAGTTGGTTGTACCAAGGATTGGGGTCACAAAAGAGAAGGGTAATTTACAGCTTGGCAAATTGGAAAGAGAAGAACTCATTGTAGCTGACTTGCTGGAACCGAATCCTGCAGCAAACCACCAAAGTCAGCATTAAGGGAGGTGACACTTCCCTTCTGGCAGAAAGAGGGGTGCTGGTCTGGGTGGGTTTGTAGAGGCTGCAGGTTACAAGCTGGCTTGTTACTTGGACATCAGTCAATAAGTGCTTTTTTCCTGCTTCCTCTGTAATCACTTTTTCAAGGTGATGTTTATTGCAGCAGAGTAAACTGGGCATCCTGCTTGTTAAGCAGATGGTTCCTTCTGCATGGATCTCTTCAGTGCTGTGCCAGCAAGGGATGGGGCTGCAGAGGTGAAGCAACCTTGGGGAGGGCCTGGAAATGATGAAGGAGCTTTCTGTTGCAGATTTCCCTGTGTGCATTCATGTGCAGATTCATAGTGGGAGGCACTGCAGGTTGCCCAGAGAAAGCAGACAGTGTTTGTTGGTTTGGAGGGGCACTGGGGAGACTAAGGGGCCACAGCCCAAGGTTCCCTGTTCTCTCAGGTGAGACACCCTGTCACTGCCCGGGCAAAGGGAGTTCAGCCACAGCAGGACAGAGTAAAACTGTGTGGGAGGTGTCAGGCATTCCACAGTGAAGAAAGGAGGATGTGCCAAACTCCTTGGCCAGTCTAGGCCCAGTATTGTACAGCTCCTTGCAGGCACTCCCTCACCAGCCCCTCTCCCAATTCCTGTGAGGCCCCAGAGTGTCCCCAGCTCCTGGAGTGGGCCCAGCTCATCCCATGAGCTGTCACTGACCAGCAGTTGCCAGGCTGCTGCTGAAGAGCTGCTGGCCCTCTCAGCACCTCTGACATGATAATCCAAGGGAGCTTTTGGAATGACCCCTGGGTAAGCCAGCTAACAGTAGGCATGTGCATAGGTTGGCATTATGCTGAGACAGAAGGTAAAACTTACTTCGGTTTCAGCCAAGTGTTAATGATGTTTTCTTAACTGGCTGTTCAGTTCTTTGTGGATTTCACCTGCTAAATATTTGATAGAGCTCTGAATTTTAAGAGCTGAGTGGTTTTGTTGGTCCCTCAGTAGCCCTTTGTGCAGAACTCACTTGTTTGAGCACACCAGCAGGCTGGGCTGCACACTGTCCTGTCCAGGGAAAAATCAGTTACCATGTATGCTGAGCTGTGGGCTTTCATACATCTCATTCTATTCAGAGCATTCTCTGTTACAGTCAGCTTACAACAGTTCTTAATCCTTAGGTTTGATCCCCTCTAAATTTGATTAATGACCTCTGCACTCAGCCTTTCATTCAGCATTTCAGAACTGAACAGTTCTAAGGACAGTAGGAGTGTATGCTACATGTCTTCTCTAGCTGCCTTTCAAGAGTAAAACTGGGTTCTGTAACTCCAGACAACTGGACATACTGGTATATTCCAGTAAAACTTAACATGAGTTACAGCCCCAAGCAAGCACCAACCACACAGCTGTCATGGCATTCCCAACTCCTGCCCTCAGTGGCTCTGGACAGGGAAATTGCTTGGATTTACTTTAGAACCTCAAAGAACAAACTGGGACCAGGATTTTAATGTTTAGGGAGTACAGTGAAATGAGAAGGGGGCAGGATAAGAAAAAAGTTTGAGAACCTTACTTATTTTTTATATATGGAATTTATCTTTTTAGAAAATAAACATCTGGTTCTTCTAATTAGCTAAATACAAGGAACTGCCCAATTTTCCTTCTGGAGTGAGACTTGCCTTCCTGGCTCATCTCATCACAGCCTTCTCTGGGCTGTTCTGTAGCTGCTTCCAAGGCAAACCCCAAGGTACTTGTGTGCAGCAGCCCTTGCACAGCTGCAGTCCTGTGTGCTCTGTTCAGTCTCACCTCTGTGAAGGGAACGCACTGTGCTTGTTCCAGCATAAACGTGCCTCCTGCTCACACCTCCGGGCCATCTCTGCTAACACTGCAGCCCCCAGGGGCCTGTCTCCCCTTTCTGCCCAGCCTGTCACCCGACTGCAGCAGAATGGACCTCTCTGGTTTGGCTTCCCAGGCTTCAGAGCCCACCTAGAGCCAGTTTTCTCCCTGTAACCAACCCCCCCAACCCAATCATTAGGCCACAGTTCCTGTGTACAGAGATAAGCCTTTATTGGAGCTATTGGCAGCAAATGGGACATGGTTCCAGTTGTATATACAGAGTGTGTAGCATTGGGTTACAGTCAGTGCAATGACCCGAGGTTACAGTGCAGCCCGTGTGGGGTACAGTCAGAAACAGTGGCTGGCGCACAACCCACAGCACAGAAGCCAATGGAGCCCAGGGGTGGGACAGCAGCACGGCAGGAGCAGCTGAATGTACACAGAGGGTCCCTTCACATCTGCAGGCTTCACTTTTGGGGCTGCCGAGTGGATACAGCTCCACTGCAAACTCAGTGTGCAGCTATTTTTCTTCCCACTCAACTGCTTCCAAATTAAGAAAATTTGAATGTTCAAATTACATTTTTAATGCCATAAATAGCTATGGTTGTTGCCAAATTACTTTATTTGAAATTGCTTTATTTAGAGTGTAGTCAGGAATAGTTCAGTCATCATTGTTCCTTACTGATTACAAATTGGGAAAAAACTGAAGGGTTTTCAAAGTAGGCTGTAATTAGACCACAAGGATCTCTTGTACTTCATTTGGAAATTTAATTCTGGGTAACTTCTTTTGAGAGAGATTTATTGGGAAGAAAGATTGAATTGTCTACTGTATTACTCATTTGTGGAATTCATTCATAGTATTTAAGGTTTGGATAGTTTAAAGGTCATACTTCTTTATATTCAATGCCATATCCAATCTTAGTGTAAAAAAACCACTCCATCCTCTGTGGATAAATAAATCCATCTGTTGGCTGCAGGTCAGACCTTTATTGGTGAAAGGGATTTAGAAAAATAGACCTTTTCTTTAACGTTTAATATGCTGACCCACAAAGGAAAAGTGAAATTCATTCAAGTCTAGAAACAGAAATACAGTACAAGTGATTTATAGAATTGCATTCCTTCCCTCTGCACACTTGCTGAGCATGGGACGCTGCCCCAAAGCACTGCCTGTCTCCTCCTTGCCTTGGAGAAACAGTTGTCATCAGAGAGGTCACATCACACTGCACTGCCAATTTCCCGTCAGGAGGGCTCTGCCTCCTCAGGGGTCTTTGCTTAGGGATTATTTAGATGGATGGATGGTGGTCGTTTGGGTTATACAAGTGATGATATTTTAACCCAAATTAGCAGCAATTTTAATTGATTTGATTGATGGTGATTTTTGATGGGTGAAAGCTCAAGCATTTAAAAAAGCAAGCCTACAAGTTGGACTTGGAAAACAACAGCCTTTCCTCAAAATCTCTCTTTCCAAGCCTGCTTCCCTTGATGACCTTCTCAGCAAGGTATGTTTGGCAGCACAGGTTTCATGCTCAGCTTTGTCACTGAGAACTAGGCAGGCCTTTAAACAGCACACAGCCTGCTGGGACTTGCTCTGCTGTAGCAGTTCAGTGCTTTGGAGAGCCCCCAGCCCAGCAGAGCTGCTCTCTAGGAGTGCCAGTGTCCCAGCCCGGCTCGGGGCAGCTGCAGGACCGTGACATTCCCGACTGGGAGCAGCAGTAAAGCACCAGTTACTGGCCCTGCACAGGCTCAGGAGAACAGAATTGCTTCCTGGAGAGCTGGTCGGCCTAAAAAGCTTAGTCAGTTTGATCAATAAGTATTGACTTAGGGGTAGGATCAGAAATAAGACACTGCACCTTGGAACTGGAAGACAGAGTCAACTTCCTCCCTTTTCTGTCCAAAAGGAGACTGGCTCCAAAACGTTTGTCCTTCAGGACTTTTGTGGTGCCTGACACACAACTCGCTATGTGCATATGAATGTACCTGTCCCTTCTGCAGGGAACATGAAATGTATGACTGGACAAAGCTTTGAGGCTTTTTTCTGTGATTTTGTTTTGTTTTAACCATCTGTTCTGTGTCATGTTGTCCCTGAAGGCGTTTACCCACTCCTAAATTATGCAGCATTGCCCAGAGAATGGCTCTGTGGTTGCCTATGCTCTCTGCAGTACAGCCTCCCTTCTCTTCCAGTGGATGTGGATTTCCATGCAATAGATGTTATTAGAAAACTACACTTATCTTTATCCTGTTATTTTGAGCAGGGAAGCAGTGATATGAATTTGAAAACGCAGGAAATAATCTGTACAGCAAATCAGAATGTTTATAATTAAATTCATATGATCACTAACTCTTCAAGAGCTGTACTGCTCTGAGTGCTGATCTCCAGCCCACCGTTATTCTCCTTGGAGCAGCATCACTCTCCATGTGCTTAGAAACAGTTCTTTGTGGATATAATGAAAGAAGAATAAATGCTGCCTGTCCTACACTGACTCTGTGAGTTCACAGGACACCCTTACAGAACTCACTCAGTTCTGTTGGGAGTGCAGCAATGCACACAGTTTGGTATGCATAGATCAGTCAATTGTAGCAGTGCCAGCAGCAAAGCCAAACTTGCCAAGATGTCCTGCTCCTCTTAATTAAGCTTGATTTGTATGTGCCTGTTGACTGAGGATGTGGTCAGTGTCCACTGCTGGGATGGTGCAGTACCCTGAGTAACTGTATTGATTATGCTTACACAAGCTTGTGCTTTTCCAAGAACACAGAAATGGAGCGCAAAGGAAATAAAGGAATATATCAGGTTGTTTCCAGGGAACACTGGAAATCTATTCATAGCAGCTTGGAAGTATGACGTTAAAACTTACCTTCTGCTCTACTCCCTTCGAAACAGATGAGTGCTATGATTAACTCCTGATTAACTCCCCTTTAGCGTCAAAAATAGAAGTGGATACAAGGTCAAAATACGCTTTGGTGGTAAAGGTGAACCTACTTTGTCATAACTAGTTACCCCAGTACTGGTGATCTGGAGTATGTGCATTACAACAGGTAGTTGTGGCAGCAGTGTCTGCTTTCCCTTGTTGCCTTGCTCCTCTTTGTAAAGGCAGCTTGTCTAGAATACTCTGGGCATTGTAGCAGTAACTAACTGGTATTCCTGTAGAGGAATGACCGCTGTTCCTTTCCATCCCAGGACTCAGGTGCATGCTCTGTACACTGCCTGCAAGGGCCTCCTTGTTTGGGGTAGGGCTGCATCAGGAAAAGGGATTTGGTGATCAGATTTCTCATGTTCCTTCTCTGGAAAACCTGCAATCCTGGACTTGTTTACTGAACAAAAAAGGAAAAGAATCTCCTGTCGCAACATCACTGCAGCTTTTATCTGTATGGACAGCCTAAACCTCTTACCTGACTTCTTTCTACTGAGAAGCAATACCATCTCCCCTCCTCTTAGTACCCTAAGGCTGCTGGTTTTCCATGGCAGACATAAACCACAGGCTCCTGTTAATGGACTTGGAACAGGCAGTGCAGCTTTCCCTCCAACCTCCTCTCTCTGGTGCTCTACCTCTCAGACTGGAGACAGACATTCTAATTCTGTTTTCACTTTTCTCTCTCTCTCTTGCCTCAGCCCACCCTGCCAGGACCAGGTGCGTTCAGGATCGGTGTGTTCAGGCAGAGGCTGCACCACAGCTCATCAACTGCAAAGCAGCATAAAGGCAGCTGGAGCTCCCAGACCCAGGTAAGAGGCAGGAAGGAGGCTTAAGTTTAATTAATGAAAAATTAATTGTGACTCTTACGCATTCCAGCTCCCCTGTACTAATGAGTGAAGGATAGCCAGTTACATTCAATTAATGCCTTTTAAAATTAAGTGTTATTTTCTCCAGTAGAGATAACAGTCCAGAGGTTTTCACAAACATGCACTTCTGGCTGGTGAGAAAACATTTTGATGTTGTTTACTTACACAGCAAAGAAGAGACTGCAGCTTAATTGTCTTATTGCCTCAAACCTTTGAAGTTAGAAATCAGATAAATTCAGTTTCAGTCTGGTTAAAATGTTTATATGCTCTTCACATTCTTACAACTCTCAGTTATTGGTGGGTTATTAATTAAACCTGCAAGAGTACTGTCCCCCTGAGAAGGCTTCAGTCTGTGCAAGAGTTCCTACAGACTAGGCTTGATGGGTTCTTTCAAGTACACTTAACTGCTGAACTCCCTGTGATACAGAATATATGACCTTACATTGTACAGAGTTAAGGCACCAAATACAGGATAAAACAATGTCCAAATTAAGAGATCTGCTTTAGAACTGCACTTCTCTACACACCACTTTTGGACATTCAGCTCCTCTTAAACATCAAGGCAAACATGTGGTCTGAATGTATCATGCAATCACAGACACTGCAGAAAAAAACCCATTTTAATGAATTTCAATCTCACTGTCTGATGAACTTTTCTCTTACCTGCCTCACAGTGAAGCACTGCCTTGCCTATACAGCATCAGAGAGGCCTGGCCTGGCAGAAAGGGCACCCCTTCTCCTGAGAGACCCCAGAGAGAGGAACAGGCAGGGCTGTCCTACTTGTGCTTTTATGTTACCTCACACGTCACCTACAAACCAAGGAGTGACTCGGTCCCATTTCTATGAGCAGGAACAAGGCAGATGTGTCAGGAGCACGAGAGTACCTGGACGTAAGTAAGTGAGGATTTAGGTGAACAAATGCAGCTAAGGAGATGTAACTCTGGGGTTAAGTAAGAAAACAGCTTCATGGTAACAATTCCCTTAATGCCAAATACTTAACTACTAGTTTATGTGGCTAATGTTCAAAAGGAAGTGCAGGTAAAAGTGCTGCCATGGTCCATGGGCCCAGGACTTCAGTGCTGAGTTTCTCCAATGAATTGCTCTAAAATTACTTGAACAGAATTTCCTCTTAGACTGGAATGAAACCAATGAGCCATTAGACAAGCTGTCTCCTGTTGTATAGACAGCAGATCCAACTACACTGGCCCTTTGCTTTGCTTTAAACAAGTCAATAAAATGTCTCATTTTTCACTAGATTATTCAGCAGGAAGCCCAAGAGGGTCTGTGTGCTGAACATTGGAGCTGAGTTACTGATTTTTGAGACACACCAGCCGTTCCTCACAGAGCTCCTCAGTGAGCCCAGCACAGAGCTCATTTTCATTCTTTTGATGCCAGAGAGGGGAGGTCTTGGTCAGCCTCGTGACTGAGAACAACAGTCTGAACTCCATGTTTACATATCTCATCATGTGTGCAAAGGAAGCAGCAGCAGCAGCAGAGTTCTGGTGCTGCTTCCCAGAGCCACCGGAAACTGGAGCTGGGTTTGTGCCCTGGAACTCACTGAAGCTGGGACAGTTTTCCTGATTAAGTAACAGGCAACTGTCTCCTGAGAATTTAGCTAAAGGCAAGAAGTTCTAATACTGAGTGAGTGTATCTTGGCACACCAAGCACAAGAGGCAGAGGGAGACTTGCCATTTTGTCAGAGTAAAGACTGAAATACTGTCTTGTCTGCCTGCTCTTCATCTGTACAGCTCCCACCTCTAGACTGGCTCTCAGAAGTACAGACAGTGAATTACAAATGAAGCAAGGGATGCCTCATTTCAGGGAACTGGTGACTGAAAGGACAGGGACTGCCAGGCTCACCCTCCTGGGGCACTGCTGGGACTGGATCAGGGATGGCACATTAAAGCTGCTCCCATTTATTGCTATCCAGGAGATTAAGAAATGGCAAGAGATTGATGTTCCATAGCTCAACAGCCAACAAACAGGAGATTTTTTTTTCCTAGACTATTTGAAAAATCTCCACGCTCCTCCTCCTGCATTTTCCACTTCCTGATAATCTGAGGAACTTGTCAGGGAGATTATTCTCAATGGCTCAATGAAAGCAAAAAGACTCAAATAATTCTAGATTTGTGCACTTTTCCCCAATTAAGTTCTTTCAGGAGCTTGAGGGCACAGTCTTTTTATTATGACACACTTTAAATCTTTTTTTCCTATCAGGAGGCAAGTCTTCTCAAAGACAGAATCCTTGTCTCCAGAGATCAGCTATACTGGAGTACTTTTCAGATCTTTGTAAATGAGTAGAAATAGTCCCCCGGCACATGAATTCATTGAAATATTTGTAGGAAAACTAATTTCTTTGAAGTGCTTCATAGTCTGATTAAAAGTTTTTAAGAATTTAGACCCTTCTATGTAACAATTCCATAATCTGAGAGAATTAGCTATTACTGGGATACGAGGAGGTGATCAGAAAAAAGGCAGGACAGGACAGAAGTCCCAGCAGCAAAGGGATCTGACAGCACTGAGAGTCCCAGCAGCACTTCCAGCACATTAAGTGGGAGCCATGACAATTGCTGAATCATCTAATTAGCTCACACTGGCTACACGACAGCAAATTAGACCGATTAGGAGCCACCTACCCAGGCACTAAATTGCCTTTGTGAGGGTTGGATTGTGCACTGTGTCCAACAGGAATTGCTTGGGCAACCAAGGCCGCGTGTGACACATTCCCTTCATGAGCACGGGCTGGCCCCACTCCATCCAGCTGGCAGCATGCCCAGGAATAAGGTCACCATGTTCCAGCTCCTGAATGTGTGCTGAGGGGAGACAGCAAGCACTGGCAGGCAGAGGACACGATGGCAGGAAGCATCATGTCCCATGCTTGGAGCCAGCCAGGCCCTCCAAACCAGCCTGGCTACTCTGAAACCTCGAGGTAGGACATGGCTGGAGGAATCTCCTGTGGCTGGCACAGCACAGCTGAAGCAGAACCCCAACTCACAACATTATTTCAAAGTCAATAGCAATGCCATTCACCTCCAGTGCAGAGAACACATCAAACAGGGCAGTTCTTTATTGTAAATCTCTGGCTTCTTTTAATCCTTTAAGTGCCAGACACCATCTCCCAAAATACACACGATCATCTGGTTAGCTAAAACTAGCAGTAAGGTGGGTAGTGTACAGGCACAGACTTTCCCTGGTCTCCTATTTATAGATGTACTAATTGAAAGGAACTTCTTCAGAACTCTTTTCCATGGACCAGAAATTCCAACTGTAAGATTCCAGCTTCCCTGGGAAGGTGCTGCAGAATGGGCAGCAATAGTGGCAGCTGCACAAAGCGTGTGGCCCCAGGTGTAGGTGTTTGGCTGCTGGGCCCTGCAGCAATACAGAGCTCAGGAGCTGTAACAGACCTGCAGCCTCACAGAAAAGGCACTTCCAACCATGCTCCTGTCAGGGGGCTTTTAAAAGGAGACCTACAAGAAAAAGAGTTTCTAGTTCTGCCTTAGCAAACAGTGCTTGTTGCAACACCGATGAAGCAGATGCCACCCAAATTACTCATCAGATAATAGCTGATATTTGTTAGGTTAAAACCTACTGACAGAATTTGGCAGCTCTCTCAAATGCCCTGGCGTTTTAGGCACTCAGGAGCCTGCTCTGTGACCCTTCATGGGGCTATTTTGCTCAAGCTCCACATCAATGAGAGGGGTTCCCAGGCAATCCTGCACCCTTGGGTATTATCTCTGATTCCCAGTGGCTGCAGAACCCAGGATTCAGGAGCCTGAAGCACCCTCTGTGTGTTTCCCTGTCAGGAAGAGCTTCTCTCCCACTGTGAAGGGAGGCAGCAAAGGCAAGGGGACATTTCAGACCTAAGAAGTGCATTACAAACAACAGTGTTTCAGAAAAATTCAGAGAAAAAAGATCCAACAAAGTGAGAATTTAAAAAAGGAAAGTAGGAGAGTGGAAGACTTAGGATTGTAAGAGTTAAAAGCGTGATGGCAGGAAGAATAGAGAAATTCAGTCACAGCAGTTCTGATGGAAAGAAACACAGATGGATTAAGCTGCCAAGCACAGTGCATGAAGCAGCAGATCAAATAAGAGTCAGCAAGATGTTTATTACCAGTCCTTGAAGCGGACGGTGCTTGTCAGGCTGACAGCAGTTAAGCTCAGGAAAGGAATACTCCGGAGAAGTTCATTACAATGCACCTTAATGCACATAAACTGCTGTCTGAGGGAGGCAGAGCCACTCTGGGACCAGCACTGCCCAGCCTGGCAGGCTGAAAGATGAGCCCAGGTTTAAGTGAGCGTCACACCCAGCCCCAAGTTTGTGCCTTGAAGACAACAGATGGCAACCTGCACCCTGGAAGGGTCAGGCCCTCTGAGGGCCCATCAGTGTCACTGGGGGGGTCTGTGCCACCAGGGCCAGCCCCTGCAGCAGGTCCCCAGGTGCCCCTGCCAGGTCAGGCTCCTGCCCACAGGGCAAAGCTGACACAGCTCTGTACCAGCCTGTGGATTCTACCCAGACATATCCTGAGGTGTGGGTAACCTACACATGCAGGTATTTAGTGAATGTGATGGTTTGATATTAAAATCAAACACAGTTTATATTTGCTGTTGTATTTTGATGCAGAAGAACCTTTGGGCTTGATACACCACTACCTGCTCTGTACCAAGTGGTTTGCTGTTTGACACCAGGATAAACTGTGATCAGTCAGGGGTTTTTTATGTTTTAATCTATGAACTGAGACCTAAAATGCTAATGCAGCAGCATCAACTCACTCCCTTTTGCTTTTTTATTTTTTAAGCATTTTTATATAAAAAGAGTTGTTTCCAGCAACTTCAAGTACTGCAAGTACTGCACTTCTGCAGTTCTGTACTATGCAACTTTGCATAACACAAGGTTTAAAAGGCAAATAAAAAAATAGTATTTTAAAACTACACATATCATGTGCACCAATAGGTCATAATCCAAACCCATTTTCATCCAAGTAAAATGTGTTAAAACATTCACTACAGAACTGAAAACAATTATTTATGGATGGCTGTATCCTGATTTCCAGCTGTAGAAACCCACAGCTAAGCAAACGATTCCTGCAGAGATAAATCCCTGCCTGCCGTCCTCTCCTCCCCTGCACCCTCGGCAGGGAGGCAAACTTGGCTGCTTCCTCAATTAATTGGGCCTAATGTAATTTGATCTCTGCAGATTTTCACTGTAATATCATCAAAGTCTTTCCTTCTTCATTTGGAGTTTAGTGTTAATAGTTCAGGGAGATGATTTCTCCCGTGATTAGTTCGTTAGTGCCACCCACCCCACACCCCAGAGCCTGCTGGTACCTACCCAGGTGTATCCACAGGGGTGCAGGGAGGGCAGTGCCTCACTCAGCAGTACCAAAACAGCTTTTTATGCTACACAAGAGAGAAATATTTGAAGGAGAACAGTCTGTCGATAAAACCAAACAATTTCTTAAAAGTGTTAAGTAGTGATTTCTTTTTTTAACTGAAACTGGGGTATTTGAATTGGCCTTGAGAAATACAAAGTTGGGATTCAGACCTATGTATTACCTCTTTAAACACTGAGTTAAACAAGACATAATAAAAACGTGCCATATACAAGATTGTCATAGATATATGAGATTCTTAGAAAAAAAGCAATAAAAATATTCTTTAAGCTGAAAATAAAATCTCTTACCTTTTATATCAGGATCTCAGCTTACAGTCACTACATTTCTGCTTATTTTATACAAGTGCATATGGCTATGAAGGTCCGGAGAGAATGAGAATAAAGTGGAATTAACCTGCTGAAAACTGCTTAGAAGTCTTAAGCTGCAACATATAGATGTTCCAATACCATTTAAAAAACATTCACCTTTCAGTTATTGCTGATTGACAATCTCAAAGTATCAACATACAAATATTCAAGAGGAAAAAACCTCATTAAATTTAGAGCAGCAAGGTTTTTTGAACTGGATGTTTCCCAAATACTGTGTTTTCCTATCATTTGGTGATGGCTTTCAGAGGCACAAATGCAATGCACTTGACTTTCCAGTTCAAGCCTCCCCTTTTTGTGCCTCATATCCATGTTGTGGGGAAGAGAGAGAGAGAATATATCACTCACTTATATCTTGGATAAAAATATACATTCTACTTTTTTCCTGCCCTTTTGCTACATTTCATGTCTGCTGACATGCACAATGGTCCGAAGCACTGCAGCTTCAGGGGTGACCATTGCAGCCTCTGTAGGAAACATGGAAATACAGCACAGGACTAGAATTCTGAAGGGCTACCAGTGAAAGGCGAGGCCGACCCACTGCTTGAAGCAGCGCTCGGCCCGGGCTGTGGCTTGGCTTGGTGGTTGGTTTCCCCCCTGACACACCAGTCTCTCCCTTTCAGTGTAAGGAAATAACCAGAATATATACACATCTATTGCTGTATACCCAAAGAGAGGACTGTGGCTTGGACTGGGTATTGCTTTTCGTTACATGGAGCAAAGTTCAAGAAGTGAGGAAAACACTTAAAAAAAAAAAAGGAAAAAAGCTCAGATTCCATATCTGAAGTTGAGAAACCTCAAAACGAGCCACGTTTGTTCTTGCTTTTAAGACATGTACAAAATGCCATTTGGAGCCACACAACCTGATGGTTCTAGAAGTCAGAGAAGAAATCTTGAGGGCCCAAGTGAACAATAAAAGGTGCGATGCTGAGAGGCTGGCAATAGGGACTGTCAATGAAAAAACCACCTACAGTGGGAGAAGAGCAGAGAAGCAAAAACCTCACGTTAATTGCTGAGACTGGCTGAGGCTAAAGCTCCATTTAAATTTCTCTGCTCTTTCAGCTGCAAGTGGAATTTTCATTGTAAAACGGGCACTTTGAATTCTTTGAAGGTATTGAAACATCTAACACTTCCAAGGTTACCACTTTCTAAACAAAGAACTGACAGCTCATTCATATTTTCAGTAAAGCAGAGAAATGTAAAATATGCAGCAAGGGGGCAAGTTTACAATGTGGTTAGTAACTCCCAACAAATGACAAAAAATAAAAAATGACTTCTATAAATCATCTGAAATGACTGCCATCATGTTGGAAAAGAGCATAGCGCCCTTCTTGTCTTTGAAATAAGAACAAGTTTTTGGCTTACGAATGTTCATTGTATAGAATTGGTTGACAGAATATTTTGTTTGAAATTTTACAAAGCTGGGGATTCAGGGAAAAAAAAAAGAGAAACTACAAACAGTTGCCAATTAGGGGAACTCCAAAAGGGGGGCAGGGGGGAAATGTGTGTGGAGGAAAGATTCCTTTAATGAATATTTGATTAACAAAAATGGGCTCTGATCAGCCATGCTTTTTCTGCTCCGTGATGGCTTCCTTTCATCCATAGGCCAGCAAAACAGATCAGTGCTTTCTGAGCCCCTCAATTTGGGTGCATCCCCACCCTGCTCTGTGCTCACACTGCCAGGGGCACTCCAGGCTCACGCTCCTGGCCAATAATCCATTTTATTAAAGTACCACCGGCACCAAGGGGAGGACAGCTACAGCAGAGGGAAACCCACTGAATGGAAACACATTCCTAAGCACAAATACTCAGCTTAAGAATCACAGCTGCAGTTAATTCCAAGGGAAGCAGCTCGTTCTTTAAGCCACCCCTTATTCAGCTTGTCTAATATTTCTGTCCCTCTAAGGGGGGTGTGGAGGAGGAGGAACTTTTCGTTGCTTTAAGCACCGGTTTTACACCCTGGTCACACATAACGCTCCCCCTGCCTCAGCAGCACAGTCTGTTAGAGAACAGGGGACAAAGGCAAGTCTTGGGAAGAGCAGGAACTAAAGGCAGCCTAGGGAAAAGCAAGGGGTGAGGGCTGAGGAGAGAGTGCAACCAACAACACTGCTCAGCTGGGGGTGATACCTTAATAAAGAGCACTGGGATCCCTTGCCAGAGCCCACAGCATCCATGGAGGCTCCAGGCTGGAGCTGGGGCTGCCCTGGAACTGCACACAGTGCACACCTTCCTCATGGAAAAGAGGATTCTTTGGCTTTGAGCACCAATGCTTAGAAAGTACTGGCCTATGGCTGAAGTGTGTCACTTTTCACAGCAGCACTCAACAAGAACTGGGACAATTAAATAGCAAGTTTTCATGGGGACCTTGTTGCTGCTTTAGATTCTTATAAATGTAAGGGGCAAAAGGAGAACCTTTGGTTTAATAGACAATTGACAACTAAAATGTTTCTGTAGAAATGGTGGATGGAAAATCAAGGGTGGGCAGACAATCTTAAAAGTGAAGAAGGCCACAAGAACAAGTGCAATTTTTTTCTTTTTTTTCTCTTTTTTTTTTTTTTGTAAAAACAGAAAAGAAAGGAAAACAAGCAGCTTTTGAGCTCTAAAGAACCTGATTGTAACATTAGTGTTGTCCTTTCTCTGGGCAATACAGGTGTAAGGTGTGTCCCTGGAATTGCACAACGAATCCTTCTGTGGGAACTTCCTTGGTTTAATACTTGTTTCACAGAATGCAGCCTTAGACAGAGACAGCCTAAGATTAATTCCCTTTGTTTTGTTTGTTTTTCAGCATTTTGTGTACGAGTGAAAAGTCTTCTTGGATAATTAAGACTGTGTCAGAAATCACAGTTACAGTATGCTGATCTGTAAGGAAACTCAGGTACTGATGCTTAACTATAAAAAATAAGATAAAACAGTATTTTAACCCATATTTTACTAAGTTTATTACACCATAATATTTAGAAAGTTAAATGTTAACTGTAAAGTTTCTATCACGTGGGTTTTGGTTTTTTATTTTTATTTTTGTTTTTTAAAGAACTATGCCCTGCATTTAATAACCCTACAGCAAGTACAGGTCATTAACTGAGTCTGTGTGACTGCATTAGGAAACAGGCAGTACTCTTGTGTTACAACAAAACAGTTTATTTGTGATCAGTGTTTTATATTCTATACATCCTTCACAAATTTAATTTTACATAATCGGATACTTCATTTAAAACGTAAGATTTTAGCTTCTAGTTCTTCCCTATAACAGAAGGCTGGTATAAGTTATTTGAAAATGAGGTAACATTTCACAGAACATTTTTTTCAAGTTTTAGAGAACTAAATTTGCATTTTGTTAAAATCAAAAAGTAGGAAAAAGATGTTTCTTTACAAATGACTTTGCTCAAGTATGTGTTCAAAGAAAACAGGATAAAAAGGCTTTTTTTCTTCTAACATTCTGTACTGTACTGTGTTGTTCAATCATTAGGAATTAGCTTCTGCCATTTGCTAAAAGAATGAGTAGTGGGGAACGGGGTAAGTTGGGAATTTCATAACTGGTAACAGAACCATTCTCTTGGGTAAACCTACAGAGAGAAGAAAGGGAGAGGACTCCAAATAAGTTCAGCAATCCAAGAAAGTCAGATAAGAGCTTACAGTAGTGTTCTCATTAACCTTTTCCAGATCAGTCAGTCAATGGGATTTCAGGGTGCAGAGTCCCAGAAACAGCAACACTTCACCACTTTGCACTATTTCAGACAGATGGCTGGCTTAAAGTCTGCTTTTATTTTTGTTCTGGTGTTTGGGTAAAATTAAAGGCAGTGATATTCTCAAAAGCAGAGTGTGCATTTGGACTTGAAGCTCTACTTCATGATCTTTATGGTAATTGATCTCTACGAGCTCATTTGAGTTAATTTCGCAGGCCAGTTGCAATTGCAGATCTCCCAGACAGGCCCTGCTGTGCATAAACACAGCTCACAGGGAAACTGTTCAGCACTTTTGATCAGCATCCAGGTAGGTCAGCCAAAAATCAAGCACCTACAGTAAATTTTGCATCTGCTTCCTTATTCTGCATTCCCTTTCCTGTATTGAAGTGGCAAATCTGGAAAGATTAACATCTGCCTGATTTCATGATTATTTTAGAGTTCTTGTGGCCTCACAAACTTCTGCACAATTAAACGTTTGTTTGGTTTTTTAATCTTGCCTATTTAAATTCTAGTATTTAACCTATGTATCCATTTAGAAATCACAAAGCAGCAACAGCAGGTATTCCAGAGCACCAGATGATCAAAGTGAAGTTTCCCGACATGCAACAGCTTACAGAGGCAAAGAGACATGTTTACCTTACAGCCAAAAAGCATTATCCCAGAACTTGGCATCACAATCATAAGACATTAAAAACAGAAAGTCTTTATGTGAAGAATGGGAGCATCCAATTCCACAATGCTTTGAAGTCAGTGATATGTCACATATACACAGCTAGGGGCCTAAAACCCAGCTCCCAAAATAGGCATAATGAGGAAAAAACCACAAAACAGAAGGAATGAATGAAAAAAGCAAGAAAAAGCTGTAAGAAAAGTCGGTAACAGTTGTATTCCCATTTGCAGCAGGAAAAGGATTCCACATGTCACTCTGTCACTGCTTGTAAAAATACAGACATGCAGATACCACTCATCCTAGTCACAGTCTGAGGCTGCTGCTTGAAAAGAACCAAGGGGATTTTTTAAAAATCCTACACCCTGAACTACGTTTCCTTTCATTCTTTCCTGAGGGAACGTGTAGCTGTTCCTTGTGTGATGCACCCCAAAGGACACCACCCCATGGGACAGCCCTGCTGGCAGCTGCCCTTCTGTCAGAGCACGTGGCCAGCCAGCAGGTTCAAAACTAGAGAGGTTTGCTCCAGTTCTGAGGAGAGAATTCACACTGAGTGCAGCCCATGGGCCCATCCTCCATCCCCTCTCAGTACCCAACTGGACCAGCTGGTCCCAGTCAGGCAAAGCAAACATTTTCAATAAAACAGCAGCATTCTTCCCCTCTTGGAGCTTTCACTGCTGGAAAAGTAATGAAATCAACATTTCAAAATATTTCAAACTTTGATAATGGTATCATGGAGTTGCCATTGCCCAAGTCACACAGATTTGTGAGGAATAAGCATTGCAAATGCTAAGAAGCAAAAGTTTCCCATAGGAAAAAGTGCAGGCCTTGAAAGGTGCTGGCCATTTGAGCAGCAGGCTGTGAGCAGCCCCTGCCATGGCAGAGGCTGCTGGGACTGGCTCTGAGGGCTCACGTTGTGTGTGCCAGGACATATCACTGACTGCAAACTGCTCTGCTCCCATTGCCACATAAACCTCATTCAAAGTAACCAAAAGGGCCGGTTAGAGGAATGCATTGTTAGTCCAGCGTCAAACAAGCCAGTGGGGAGGGAGAAGCTGAGTTAAGGAAACCCTTCCATCACAGCTCTCTGGTCATCAGCTCATTTCACAATCTCCATGAAGCCAGTGCTTTGCCAGCCTAATATCATGTGTGTCATAGTAAAAAGCTTTGTGGCAAATGACCACGTCCTGGCTGCCCTGGGTGTGATCACTAACAGTCCAAGCTACCCAAACCCATCCTGTTGTCCCAAGCAGTGGTGGTTTGACCTGTGGGGTGGGGGGTATTTGCCCATCACCTTCACAGAGGTGACAGCATGAAGGGAGGTCTGTCCACAAGCCACTTACACTTGGGGACCAACATTTTACCAATGTGACTGTAATGCCACTGAGCTAAATCTGGGTCAGAGATGCTGAAATAGGCCCTTCGGTAGTCTTTGAATGGAGCACAGATTGGCTGTAAAAAGTAAGGGAACTACTTCCACTGGGTTCCAGTATGGAGGGAACAGGCAATTAGAACAAGCAGTCCTTCCACAGACCAGGCAAAGCAGAGGCAAAAAGCTACTCCAACCAAAAAAGAACCACAAGGTTATGGCATAGAAGTAGTGTTGTCATGGTTTAAGAGCTTTAATCTCTTTGAGTGTCTCCTGGCACTGCCACATGTGGACTGCCCCCCCAGTTCTGCAGGGTCTGTAAGTGTTAATTAATTAATTACTGGGCTGTACGTACCGTAGGCTGGCGCTGCTGTGCTGTACCCGTACGGTGCCCCGTAGCCTGCAAGGCAAACACAGACATCAGGGTTTTTTTTTCTGGTGAGACTGCTTGTGTCATCACAAAAAGCAAGAGATTTCTGAGAAGAGTAGGGGATGGAGAGAAATAATCTGTGAAGGCCAGGGCCAATAAAAGCTTAACTACAGCAACTGGGAAATTAAACTTATTTCTGGAGTAATTCCACACTGGCAAGAAGCATGCCCCTGGCAGGTTAAAGTGTCTCATAAATGACTCCTCAGGCAGACAGACAGTTCCAAAAACAATGTTAACAGCCATTAAAAATGAATTACTGGGTTTTAATATTTAAAACGACATGGCCATACAGAACAATGAGGACGACACGCTGCTGACTGTGCCAGGAAGGAAGGCTCCCAAACAACTGGGCTGTGCTACTGGCACATGTGAGCTGCTGCAGGATGTAATTAGCACTCATGCTGTAATCTGAAAACCTGAGCATGAGGGATGGAAGTGTTATTTTCTGGAAGCTACTGGATTTGCTTTGCATAAGGCATCTTCAGCATCTCATTCTTACAAATCCGTGGTTCTTATGACAAATGAAAACAATGTCTGGATTCCCTTCACATGTCACCTGCAAACCTCAGACATGTTGTAGTCACAAAAACCCCCACACTTTGAAAAGTAAGGGGAAGGAGAAAGGGACCATTTTATTAAAATGTTTTTGTGAAAGTGTGAAATGGGAACCAGAACCCTTTGGACTTCCAAAGCTGTTACTGTTAACCAGAATATGAACAGAAATACTTTTATTTCTGGCCACCACAGAAGCTACTAATAGATGCTTCCAGGTGCAGCTCATGTAGAAAGTTTCTGGGAGCCTGGGGACTCCTGAGCCTGCCAACTTCATGTCCACAAAGGTATCTTGGGAAGGCCACTCCTAATGCTAAGCAGCACATGATCCAGGAGGTTCTTAGGCAGGAAGAGAGTTTTAGGAATTGTGCCATGGCAGTTAACTATGAAGAAGACAAATCAAAATAATAAAGCCAGGAAAGCCATAATGCCCATAACTGTGTGCTCTGTGCACACCAAGCTTCAGGTTGTGCACTCATAAAGGACACGCACTGCCAGCTCTGCAGCTCTTTGATTTATTTAAAGCCCCACGAATTCTGCCTTCTGCTTCATCTCAGATGATTAAAGAAATCACTTACACAGGGGACTGACACACATGAAAAAGAACACCCTGGCAGACCAAAATGAAAGTGTGGGCTCCGAGTGTGGTGCCTTACCTGGTGTTATGTATCCAGTGGCAGCAGCTGCCCCGACAAATGCCCCTCGTGTTAAAGCACCTCGTCCTCTGCCTCGAACAGCCTGGACTGCTGCAGAAACAGCTGTATTGACAACCCCTTTAGTCTGTCCAGAGGGACAAAAAAGAGCAATTCAGAGAGTGACAACACTGCTGGAATACGAGGCCACCTGCAGTGAATCCCCCTTTCAGAGCACTCTGGCAGGGCTGCAGAGGGCTGTGCTGGGGGATGATGGACTGCCAGGGACACGGCAGGCTCTGGCCCCAGCACTGCTGCAGAGCCCCCCAGCTCCCTCCCTCACACCCTGCTATCTACCTCAGATCTGGTCACACTGAACACCAGAGGCTTCTGACCCTCCGCTGCTCCTCCCTGCTGTCCCACCTCCTTACAAGCTTCGTCTCCTCGACCCACAGCATTGTCCTGGCTTCTCTCCTACCCTCTGGAACCCACGTAACTGCAGCAGGGCCAGGATTTCACCCCAAAGACAAACACCCATCAGCCTGCATTAACCTCACTTTGCTAGCAAGCTGCCTCCTGTATCAAAAAACAACCCAGAGCTGGGATAACAGAGTGCTCCAAAAAGCAAAGAACAATTCTTACCTGAGGAAGAATCTTCTTTTTCTTGTTGTTTGCTGCATTAGGCCCAGAAAACAGTTTTTCAAGTGCTGCTAATGCAGCACTTGCTTTTGCTACTTTCTTGTTTGGGCCTGCACCTCTGAACTTCTGCCCATCTACTTCTACCTGAAAATTGAGACATGAGGTTATGCCTAGTATTGATCCTTGGGAATACCACTGGGCTGAGGTGCCACCCATAGACAACCTGAGTAGGAAAAATCTGTGTTCTATGTGAGAAATGTCTGTTCATTTTAGACATGAAGCTGGTGAAGAACACCATGAAGGATATTCCTTTCCCCAGTCAAATCATCACAGCAGCAATGAGAGATAAAAAACCCTGAAAACATCACTGCCACAGATGTGTGCTGCAAAAAGCAAAACAGAAAAGATCTGAATTGACTCTGACCCACTGGTAATAAAACACTGCAGCATCTGCCCCTCTGCTCCACTCACCTCCATCACAAAGCGCTTGTCGTGGCTTCCACCGGTCTCTGAGATGAGCTCGTACTTGAGGCCCCTTCTCTTTTCATTAAGCTCCATCACTGGGTTTTTGCCACTTGCTGTGAGTATGGGACCCTGAGTTCTTACCTAGAGAGACATTCAGGGTGTTAGTTCGGAGCCCTGATCTCTCCAGAAGGCAGCCCGAGCTCCTGTACCCCAGTAACACTGCCCTGTCTGCAGCAACACGTGCTGTGCTGGCAGAGCAGGTGGGAGTCTCTGAAGAAGGGCAGGAGGACAAACAACGGTGTCAGAGAAGTCACACCCGGTTATTTCTGTTGGTGAGGGCAGTGTCCTCATGGCCTGGTCTGGTGCCTGCACAACCTGAACATTACACCAGCTGCACTTGGAGCTACAACCCTGAGGAATCCAAAGCTGAGGTGGGGCCGTGGTGTCAAGTTCCCTGCAAGGGAAGGCTTTATCATGGACAGGAGAGACCAGCCCTCCTAACCCTGCACACGGCTCTGCTCGCTCTAATTACATCCTGGCACCACCAAGCTCTGCCTGAAGAACTCTCATATCCCAGGTCATGTGTTTCAGCAGAAGTATCTGTAGCTGTTTGGAAAGCAAGGAAGCTACAGCTGAGATCCCAGCACACCACAGGATCAGCCTGCAATGGAATGCTCTCAGCTATGGATACAAACAGGGCAGCTGGGCTGGAAATACCCCCTTTCCCTGGGAATTTCTCAGCGAACTAAACACATAATCTGAGTTACCCATGAATACACACGGGCTGGAAATTCTCTCGCAGCTGAAGAAACTCATGTTTTAACATCTTGACAAGTAGAATAACAAAAAAACACCCCCAACCAATGAAGAACAAAAAGCCAAAGCCCACACCTCTATCACCTGTACTTCCAAGGCATCCTCACCTCTAGGGTAGCGGAGGTGTCAGCTGTGGAATTTCCAGTATTATTGCTTGAGATTGAAGACGTAGTTTCATTTTTACCTTCAGTGTCTGATTTTTCGTCAGAACTCACACACTCCACATCTGCATCAAAGCCAGTGGGATACCCCATTGCTTGTAAAACCTACAGCAAAGGCAGGTGAAAGGAACTGTGACAGAGGCAGCATAACAGGAACACAAAGCTGCTCACAACACAAAACCCTCCACCATACACTTAATAGAAACAGATTGTTTAGAATGTTAGTTTTCTCCTATTTGAAATGGAGAGATCCATTTCAGTGGATATCCGTGGGGAATACAATATCAATGGGGAAAATCATTTCAGGTTTCCAAAAGTGGAATCAACACAGACAAGAATTTTAGTGTCAAAGACAGCAATTACTCGTGAGCATCATTCATCATCTCAAGAATTCCTTGTAAAATAAGAGATTAAAGACACTGTTTAACAGCACAATCAGGAGACTGTTGCACACACAATTTGCCCTCTCTGTGTCTATGGACAGATCAGGAGATGGACTGTGGGGCAAACAAGACAAACAGTCCTGTGGGAATTAAGGCCTTGTGCTTGCACAAGATGGTACTTCTGGAGCTCAGTTCCTTCAAAAACATGTTCCACTAGCAAGGCCAGCCTCTCCCTTCACCACCTCCCTGACCCAGCTGTGCAGAGCTGCCAGACGTGGGGCCAGAGGAATCTGAAAGGACCCTGGAGCTCTGCTGAAAATTTAGTGTCAAGAACAAAGTCTGCAAAAATCCCTTTGTTCCAGCCCTGAGCTGAGAACTGCACAGGTAACCCCAGGCTCAGCTCCCATGCAGTCAGAGTACATCTGGCTGCATTTGCAGGGCTTCTACATTTCAAAGAAGTCAGATTAGAAAGGGAAATGGTCACATATTCCCTCTTGTAACACTGGCAAGGCAGGGCCTGGATCTGCTAGGAAAGGAAAGAAAGAAAAAATCGAGTCTCTGCCACACCACCCATTTCCTCTTGGCTTGAATGTGGATGTTTTGATGTGTAAATTTAGAGAAAACAGAGCTGGGTCGGCACCAGCACAGATCTGGCTGATGCAAAGAGGTTCAAGGGCAGAGCAGTCACAGCTTTTCAGGGCAAGTGGGTTTTTTGGGCCTTTTTTTTTAACAACTGCAGGGAGGGAGGCAAAATAAAAGAATAAGGCAGAAGGTCTGGAAGGACACACATGCAGAGAGCTACTTTTCCTGGAGGAACAACACATGCCTTCAGATAGTTCTGGACACTTTGAACTTGAAAGCACACAGGACAATGGGATTTTGAAAACTGAAATCAAAGGAAAGCAGAAAGTTGCCAGATGAAACTTCTAAAAAGGAAGTCCTTGTTCAAAACAAAACAAAGCACAGAATGACAGATGGGCCTGTTCCTATCAGAAGTGCAGTTCTATTAACAGAGGTTCTTTCATAGAATCATTTAGGTTGGAAAAGACCTGTAAGATCATCAAGTCCAACCACTGGTTACCCCAGCCCTGCCAAGCCCCCACTGAACCACGTGCCCAGGCACCACATCTGGGGATGCTCACACTGGGTGGCCCAGTCTGTCACTGCTGTCATGCAGAGCACCCACAAGAAGCAAAAGCAGTTGACTAGTCCCAGAATGAGACCACTGTCCCACTGGAAATTTGATTGGAAACCCATAATTTACAGTCATTGTTTATCCCAGTACACAAAGGTGCTCTTCAGGCACTGAGGACAGGAAACAACTCCATCTTTCCAGCTGCTCACAAGCCAGGAATGGGTAGAGAGAAGGAAGGGGAAAAAGAGGGAGCCACCAACATGCTGTTTTCAAACCAACAGAGGAAGGAATAGAGCAGAACACAACTGAACCCACCCCATCCAGAACATGACCACCACATTCAGCCCACTGCAACATGAGCTGATGGCAGAGCTCTGAAAGTTCTGCCCCCCGCTGGCACAAACCCAGGGATGCTCTTTGAACCATGCCCAGCTCTGTTTGGAGCATACAGGGAGCAGCTCAATTGTTTGAATTTTGGGGTTGCATATTACTAGTTCTAACCACATTTCATACTCTGTCCCAGGATCTGGGGTTAGCAGATTACTTGAGGCTGCCTTACCTTCACTGCCACATGGAGCTTGGCTGTTTTCTTAGAAGGTCCTGATGCTTCATAAGTCGTACCATCAACATCTACAGACATTGTGAAGACTGGGGCATGGACTGGACCAGACTGTGACAGCAGCTTATACTGAAGCCCTGGCCTGATTTGATTCAGCCTCATCAGAGCATTCATGAGATCTATTGCTTTACTATCTAGTACTAGTACAAGATAGTAGAAGGGGTGGGGGAAGGAGGGGGAAGGAAAATGAACAAAAAACAAGATGAACAGAAAAATGAAACAGTTTGCATTTCAGTGCCTTCTGTCTGTATCAAGGAGCAAAACCACCCCTCGGCCTCTCAGAGGGTGAGGAGAGCCATAATGCTGTTAGGTCTTTAACAATCCCTCTAATTTGGGGTAACAACTATAATTACCACATTTTTATATTAACACAACTCTTTTGCAGCTATCTGTACTGTCTTCCTGGCTGCTATGAAAGGAGTGATAAGTTTTACAGGTAGTGGGGAACCAGATCCAGAACTGGCACCCAGTAGCGCAGTGAAAACAGCCCCCAGAAGGACTGGATCCCAGCAATGGCAAGAGACTTCCAGTCTGTGCATGTCTGCAACATTGATGCTTTGGAGACTAAACATTTTATTTTTCTTGTGGGAGGTCTTGGGAGACCTGGCTCAAGAAGGGGAAGAATGCAGAGAGCCCAGTCTTCCCTCAGCAATGTCAGTGCAGTACTTTGAAGAACCCACAGTACAGGGACATTATTGATAAAATCCCCCAGCTGCTTGGACAACTTCAATTCTAGTGTAACTTGATGGGTAATCCCATTTAAAAATGCAAATCATTCAGTTAGTAAAACATGTCAGGGGAAATTCAGATGCACAGTAGAGAGATGTGTTTGACATTCCAAATGGGGAGTGATAGAGACAACATTTTTTTGTTCCAAAGACTTTTTCACATGCTCTACCACACCAACACAGAGAAGCTTTTAAACCAGCTGCCCCTGTACAATAGATCTTTGTAAAGAGAATGGAGAAATGCTGCACTTACTTTTCCTCAGATTACGCTTCATCTTCTTATTTGGATCCTTGTCGTCCCCAACACTGTCTTCAAACGGTCTCTTCAGAGCAGACGAGCCTGTACCTGGGGTATAAAGTTCCTCGTAATACAGATATGGCATTAGAAAAACAAGATTCCCCAGCAGGACTCTGATTAGTCCCACACTGTTCCCTGCTTGTTTACAGTGACAGGAACTCATCCATCAGTCACAGCTTTCTTACTGCTGCTCAGAGCCAATACTGGTTTAGTGCTCCTGCACCAGGCCCAGACCAGGTGGGAGGGAACTCCTGCAAACCTGCAGAGCTGTTTTCCACAGCTACTCTAAGGCAAGAACTCCACCAGTATTGTTTTTATGAGAAATACAAGTGGAAATTTATTTTTATTAGACGTGTATTGTATTTTAGGAAGAATTCTTGAGTAATTAGTATTATGCACACTCATGCTTTTTGACAAGTTTACAGTCTTTACTTCCCAGCATAAGAATTAAACACTAATTCTGTTCTTTGGATGCCAGAGGCCTTTTACTTAAAGAAAATCATCAGCTATACTGTAGCTGTACCTTTGTTCCTCTCTTGGTATTTCTCGAGAACAGAAATTCCAGATTTTCTCCTATGAAATATTTTTTTTAAAATCATCCCACATATAAAGAAAAGCCTCTACTTCATATTCACAGCACATAACTCAGGAGTGTCACCCATTCTAAATTAACCCCAAGTTTACTGCCCAATTAGTGACTTCTGGAACAAACGATACATACCTTCTTTGTCAGTTACTGACCAGGAGTATTTCTGAAATGACTTATTGGATGGGAGGGGGTCCATTTCCAGAACCTTATAGATCTGCCCGAAGGCTGATAGTCTGAGCGCGTGCTGGAAGGGGACACAGGGACACGAGTCAGTCACAGCAGGACTTCACCTCAGCCCTCGAGGGTTTGGGTAAGTCTGCAGCCACAAACCCACTTCTATGAGGAGGCAGCCTCTACAGCTGTGGAGACTGCTAATGTCTAAAAGGTAAACTCATTAATTCCGGAGTGCAGGGCACACTGCCAGGGAGCCCACCCAGGGCTCTGTGCCACGGGCTCCGGGGTGGGCTGTGAGTGCTGCACAGACATCCCACTGCTGTGCAAGGGTGGGATTCCACACACATTTAACTCCTGCACTCCTGAACTGTGGCTTAACCTTTCCAGGGAAGCACATCAAGGAACTGCCATGAAACACATTACTGTGGCAGAGAGTAAACAGTGCCAGTGAGCTGAACCCCCCCTGCTGCAGGACGAGGGTCCTACCTGGGCACTGTGTGTAATGGCTTCTTTTTGCTGCACTGTCATGTAAGACAAAGCGTCCGTGGGCTCGCGCTCACAGGGGTCGTGCAGACCCGGCCCTCCTGGTGGGAGAGAGAACAGGCAGGGGTTACTGGGGGCAAGGAGATGCAGTCTGGAAATAGGGGCTGACAGAGTGCTGAGGGCTGGGACTGGCTGCTGCAGAGCGGGGAGCACACCTTGTCGAGCAGGGAGTCACACCTCGTGCACAGCAAGCTGACCCAGGGGTTCCATCCCTTGCGGCATGGCCACAGGAATGGCGAGGGTAACGCTGCACATGTGTGATAACATGAACTGAACGCAGTAGGTTTTAAAAATAAAACCCAAATAATTTGGACAGATCCATTTATTTATTTGCACCCCCTTAATGAGATGAGGTTAATTTATAAGCACACCTAAGACTGCCCATTAACTTCTCCTGCAGTGGCAATACTCATTCACGCAGTGACCACCATGCAACCTCCTTTTTTTTTCTTTTAATTTTACACAAGAAACCATTAATTTCACTCCACAGCAGGTTCAGAGTTCAAGGCAGGCATTTCTCATCTCCTCTACAGCAAGAGCTGAACGTTAGGGCGGGCTGATGAAGCCCTTGTGCTCCTGCAGTTCCTGTGGCCCTTACCGGGAAGCAGAATTCCAGACGCCAAACACTCCATCACTCGTCGCAACGCTTCCCCAGCGCCCAGAGGTCTATTACAAGTACCTATAGATTTTTCACATATAAGCTCGAGTGGCTAGAAGACATTAAATTACGATTAGTATGGACACAAGGGTAGGTGTGACTGCAGTTAAATGTGGAGGGGCAAAGGGGAGAAACATTCACATCAGGTTACTTTATTTTTAACCCACTCCAGGTTTAACAGACAGACCCATCCCAGAGGAGGCCACATCCTTGTTCATGGCACATGTCTTTGTCCCCTGGTCTGAGTTGCTTTCAGAGGACACCACCTGCTCTCCACTGTCTGCTCAGGAAGTTGGAAAGGAGGAGCCTCTACAGCCAGGTCAGGTGAGTGTTCTCTGCCCCTCAGAGGGTTTTTCAGAGAGAAACACCATCCCCAGTGACCCGCAGAGAGCAAACCTGCCCCTGGGAAAGGGTGGCAGTGCTGGCAGGAGCAGCATTGCCACGGGAGCAGGGCAGTTTTGGAAAGCTAAGCAAGAGGCACTGAAGGCAAGAGTGGGAATGTGCTGCAAATGCTCAGGGCTGCTGGAGGCCCCCAGCAGGGTGTGGGCACAGACAGAAGGAATGCTCGCCTTCCCTCCCTGCACAGGGTGTTAGTGGGGAGCAAAGGGAATGGGGTTTCAGGAGGAGTCTCGTACAAGACGCTGCTTTCTCCAGTCCAGACACTGCTGCAACTCTCAGCAGATCTGAGACCTGCCCTGTGGCGTTCAGCTCTTTCTGTACTTACCCAGCCTTTCAGTGGTGCCCATGTGGGGACTCTGTTGCACAAATCCCGCAGAATACGAAGGACAATTACACATGATTTTAGTCCGTTTGCCCTGGCCTAAAACAAACAAAATGATTCCAATACACCTGCAAAAGCCTGCCCTTCAATTGTGCTTTTCTTTTTAAATGCACAGAGACCTGGGATAGATATTTTTAATTATTATTACTTAATATTTAATCAGCTTCATGCAAAATAAAAACACTTAATAAAGTACAAGACTTGAATTTAGAGAGACATATAAAAAAGGAAGTGGAATGTCAAGACTGCTTTTGTAGCCTCATGACAACTCTGCACCAGCTGGCTGTCTCCCTGCCACGCTTGCCTCGCACAGAACAGCTCTGGGTTTGGAATTCTACACCTTTGCTCTAGTGGGGGCTAGTCAGAAATTACAGAGGCATTACAATTAAAAGTGTCTCAAATTAAACCTCGCAAGGCTACAATAACAACAAGGTAAGAACAAAGAGCCAACCTGAAACCATTTGGCGTGCCGCAGAGACGCCAAGGCCTCCAGGCATTTCTGCCTGTCCAATAAGTCCGGAGGATCTTTCATCGCAACATTATCTACTGGTAAAAATGGGATAAAAAGAGACAGATACAATTTGACCAAGGGGTTTCTGTCACAATACAAAAAGAGCGGCAGCATCTCAATGAGATAATAAGACTCCCAGAATTTTAAGTGCACTGTGTTATTTAATTTAAACAAGCCATTAAAGGTAGTAAATGTGCACGTGTGCAACAGAAGCAAAGGCATTCACTCCTTGTAAAATAATAGTAATAATAAAGATGGCCACTGCTACAGACAATCTGGGATCTTATTAAAAATGTAGAACACATTTCAGGGCAGAAAATAGCTATATAGCACTTTTCCTTTTTTTTTTTTCTGTTGGGATGTATTTGGCTTTTTTTTCTTCTTCTTTTCCTTCTTTGTGACTTTCATTCCACAAAGGTGGCACAGAATTTCAAAGCTTCTTTAGACAAGAGGAATACGTTTTCAGGGGGGCATAAAAAATTGCCATAGTTAGAAAGAGAAGTTACATCCATGCAATTGTTGAGAATTCCCAAGAACATCATTGAATATATTTGAAATACTATTGCATGGACAGTACTAGCCAGTATAATTCAATGAAAGAAATCCATGGGAAATGCTAGTACGATACTGCAGTTGATTAGTCTTTCATATAACCAGAGCATATGAAGGACTGAGTGAGTTTGGTAACTTCCATATCAGTGTATTCGACAGGAAGTGCCCTCTTGTAAAAATCTGCCCAACAGCAGCTGAATCAACAGAGGAAATTCAAAGATGCATTTGAGAGACAAGACACTGGTATTTTCTGTGGAGGTTTACACTTTTTTCCTTCTTTTTTTCCCTCCCCCCCTCCCTTTCTCTTTTTTTCAGCCAGCTTGCAACAAACTGCCTTTAGCAGTCACATCTGATTCTGAGTTAAGGGACACTCTGCATCAGTCCTTTCTTCCCTATTTGTTTATTTGTTTATTTCATCCCTAAGGAGTTCTTAACATCCAGATTCTCTGGAAACTGTATAAATGACAGATTTTGCATATCTGTGAAATCAGATTACAGTTTTACTTGACATGGGAACAACATACTGGAAGAACTAAATGAACCCAGGACTCAACTAAAACCTTGAATATGTTATTTCCCTATGAATACACAATGACTCTTGACTTCAATAATTTGGAAATGTACTCTTTTCATTTTCCATAATGGTCAATTCTCCAGGTCTTTAGAGACCTTTGCAGAAGTGAATGAAATACAAAATCCATTCCAAACTGAAGACACAGCTGGATAAGCAAAATCCAGCAAGACATTTAAAATACCAGGACAATTTAGGAGAAAAAAGTACCATCAGTTCACAGTACAATTTATGAGTGACATCTTCAAGTACATTTTCATGGGTTACCTTGAACAGCATTGGCTGCACTTGCAATTGCATCTTTAATGTTAAAGCTGCCTCCCCTCCCATGTCGTTCCCTGGAAGGTTGTTCTGGTAAAAGCACTTCCTGCTATGATGGATAAAAGAGCCCAGAGCCCAAACAACCCCACCAGTGTAAAACTGCACAGAACCAGTATCTTGTCTGACAGGTGGTGCTGCAGCCACAGCTGCTGGCTCAAGTGCTATAAGCTTATTTTCTAACCCCTGTGAACTTGGCAGCAGATATTTGCATTGCTCGTTATTGCCCTCATCGACAGCATTCCAGGATTGGGATTAATCACTCCTCTTGTCTCTTCTCCAAATGAAAGCTGCAAAGTCTCAAAGCACTGGATTTCTCTGAGCACAAAAGGTCACTTTGGAATGCAAGGTTTACTTCTAATTTCCTTTGCAGTTTCGTTCTTTTTAGGAGTGATGTTTTGTGGCATGTGATTGCTGAACATCCAGCTGTGTTTTTCTGTGAGGAAACTTCATTGGGACAATATAAATATCTGCTTAAAGCTCAAGTATTGTATCAAACAAGTACTGTCAATGAATGATCAGAATCTTATTTTAAAACGTTAGAAATGGCAAAGGTGACTGACTGCAAAATCATTAATTTTTTGCAATGAACTGGGACTCTGAGTGTTGTATGAGGCTTTGCTAAAGGGTGTTGCAGCCACTGACCAAGTAAAACAATTTTTCCTTTAACTTAAGAACAGATAAGTGTCATGTGGCATTGAGGTGAACCAAAAACCTCCCAAGATTTGTTTCAACACGTTAGAATCGTACATTCTTCTGCAGGATTAAGGCCATTTCCCAAGGTCTCATTTACAAATATCTTGGAGGATTTTGCCAGTTGCAAGTTCAGTCCCAGTGCCCTGATGTTGCAGTCAGCCACCTTCTGGGTGCAAGATTCTATTAAACAGAAAGATGAGGAGAACAGGCAGTGGAGAGGGCGAGCGGCTTGCAGCGGGCTCCCTTCGGACCCCTCGGGAGAATGGCATGTTTGTTCATGCTCTGCCAGTCAGGAAAGTGAGACCCAATCAAAATTTCCAATGGGATTGCAAAGCCTTCCTTTTTCTCTTGCAGTTTTAACAAGGGCAATGATCCAAGGAGTTTCACAGAGAGTAAATGATAGAGCCCTGACGTTAGCTCCCACTATTCAGCACAGAACCAGCCCCCTGGGAACTCTCTCCCCACTGCTGAACACATTCTCTTCACACAGGAGCTGCCAACTCCATTTGCAGCCATACAAGGGGCCTTGTCTTCTCCAGAGGGAAGGTCAGAACCTGGAGCTCGTTGCCCCTTCACAGGTCCTGGCCCCACAGGAGCCCCATGTGTGCCCAGCCAGGGGCAGCAGGGCAGTCCTGCTCCAGGAGCCCCACTTGGAAACCAATTGTTTGCCATGACATCGTTTTGTTGTTACTGTGTGCTCAGTAACAACAACTGATTCACAGGCTACAAGGTTCTGGTTTGGAAAGCCCAATTTATATTTGATGCTAGGACTAAAAATTCAGTTTCTTAAGAGGTTTAAAATTTAAACTGATGCAAAATGCAGGAATTTTTGGTGCTTGACTTCTCAAGTCAACATGAGAAAGCAGAGCTTTATGGGTAGCTGTTTGTGAGAAACACCAAAATGCACACACACACTGGGCCACTATTTATTTTTGCTAACGAGCAGCAAAAACAAATAGGACAAACACCACATCTTAAACATGAACACTTCTCCAAAGAGGTGGGGACTGAAGAGAAATCCAGGAATGTTTTTCAATACATTCTGACATCAGGGCATGAAGGCACACACAGCATTCCTACAGAACAGATGGGAGCACTGGGACCGAGGGCCGCTGGCCTGACCTTGCCGCTGGTTAGAGGACAGATTAGTGCTAATCCCACCGACCGAAACCTTGGTCAGTTCCCCGCAGGCTCCGCGCCCGGAGCCCGGGGCCGGCGTACAGGGGAGATGAAAGGCAAGCTGAGCAGCATTTTGAGCTCCTCCATTCCAAAGAAGGCATGGAGTACACTAAGAAGTTCTTAAAACTGCATAGAAAGTGTATTTACATTTGGTTGGTGTTCAGGGGTACTGGAAAACATGGCACTGCTTTGGACATCAAGGTGTTTTCACCAGTTTCTCCAATTAGTTTCCCTTGATAATAGACATGAACTTTTTTGGTCTGAATCTAAGTGAAAGTCACCTAAATATGGTTGGAAGTATTATGAAAAAAAAAAGTATTCTCCCCTTTCAGATTACTTAGTGACATCTGCACAATGCTTCACACAGCTTGAAAAGGAATATAAATGTCTCTTATGATGAATCAGGGTCAAGGAACTGGGGCTTTAAAACAAGATCCATGACCCTATTCCCTGTCCTCATCTGCTGAGATGTGGTAAAACCATTTTAAGTTTAAAAAAAATTAGTAGAGAACTTTGAAAAATATTTTAATATACTGAAAACAAAACAGAATTCCTACATTTTAAGTATGAGAAAGCAAAAAAATTCCAATCCCTCCTCAGTCTGAGTTCAGAAGTTCCTGGACTTCACTGCCACAACAGCATCATTTTTGCAAGAAAATACTCGGGCAGGAGTCTTTGTGCAAAATTGTATCCCCTTGTGGGAACCTCACAAATCCTTCCCCACCAGAATTTGTTCTGCAGTTCACGCTCTCTCATGAACACGGATCAGCTGCAGCAGCTCCAGGGCTGATCTCAGCATCTTGTGGGAAGCTGAACAACTAAAGCAATATGCAGGTTATTTTTAATGGCCTTGTAAAGAGCGTGGTTACTAATTTGAGAATAAACAGCCAGTGCCATTAGGGGATCTCTGCCATTCATCTGTTCTGTAAGATTTTTCTGCATTCAGCTGCTGCCAAAGTGTTCCATGTCGTTTGGAAAGGGATCCCTCCTGCCATCGCCTCCGCAGAGTGAGGAGAAACTGACCAACATTTCCCGGCCCGTCGGTATTTCAGGTGGGAGAGGAGGAAGCAAAGGACTCGTGGCAAGTCTAGAAATGGGAAGAGAGCGACAGGGAGTTCCCTAAGCCCACACGGGCCCAGCTGCCTCAGTTGTCATGACAGAGAGTGGCCAGTTGGTCAAAGGTCTGACATCATCCAGTGGCAAAGTTTCTAGGGATAGGTTTGGGAAGCGGAAGCAGAAATTACTGACAAGATTTTAACAATACAACAGAGTATGGCTACATTTGCTCATCTCTCCTGCTCCTGGTTTGTTTCCACCCTCACTGGTTCTACCAGTCAACACTCCTGTCACATGGGCATGGAGCTGGGTCGGACATCACACCGTGGGGGAAGGAATGGAAAGGACTAAGTGACAGTTTTCTACATCTATTTTGCTCTAAGGACATGAGGTACAAATGTTCAATTCAGAAGCAAAAGTGCTGCATCACAGCACCATAACTTCAATTGTATCCCAGTGAGGAAATTCCTAAAGCCAGAAACATACACATCATCAACCAATAAAAACTGAGGGCCAGGACGACACACTGGCGAGCTTTGCAGGACAGGGTTTTTACATAAAAAGAGAAACATTTGTATGAGTTTTTCAAGAAACTATGAACCAATCCCACTTGACTGACTTTAATTTGCAAACAAGACTGTGCAGCGCCAGGTGCTCAAGAATTGAATGGCAAGTCTAAAGAAAGGAGAACTAAGATCTAATTGTATGTCAAAGTTAACACTGTAGGAATATTGCTTGCAAATGAAAACATATTTACATGAAGATTAGGTGACGTCTTTTTAAGGTACAAGTAATGTAACCTATGGTGGCAATAGCCAGTGTAGTCAGTACATGACGCACAATTAAAAGCCTACTGCCCAATTAACCCTGTGCTGCACAGTCAGGGCATTTAGCTACAACAGTCTTAAACCCAAGTTAAAACGCTCTGTGTACCTCCTTCCTTCTTCTCTGCTTCATCTCGGATGAGAGGGGACGTGAGTATCACCTTCAAAGTGAGCTTGGGCTCCTTTGTGTTATGGATAACAATAGCTGCCTCATTTACATGCTCCTCCACCAGATACTTCTCTTCTGTAAGTTTCTGAAAGTCACCAACAAAGATTTCAACAATCTCCCAATCAGCTGAAAACCTGCAGAATCTGTGTATGTGCCTCAGCTAATGAGAAGCCTTCAAACATTGCAATAACAAATAAGGCCTTGCCTCCCTCATTAAAAACAATTTAAAACATTTCTTTTGTAGCCAATACTACAACTGCCATCCAATTAGCTCCATTAACATGCAGCGTACCCGAGTTCCCTGCAGTGATCTCTGCAGGTCTCTGAGGGACTCTCTGAACCTGCAGAAGCACAACAAGAGCCACAGATGGCCCAGGGTCCTGCAGCCACCCCTCTGCATGCCAGTCTGGCTCACAGACCATACGGTTACAACATGGATCTGATGTCTGCTGCGACTCCTTCCCCTGCTGCATCTGCTCTCCTCCAGCTCCTTTGTTGTTGGGAGGAAAATGGCTCAGCATCTGCTCACCACGGGCCTTCAAAGCAGCAAAGCAGAAGCTGCGCTGTCTCTGTGCTGCACTTGCTCCTTTTGTCCACTAATGGGCCCAACCCTCCTTCCCCTCGGGCACCTGGTGCCTCTGCAGAACCTCTCCCTGTCCTTCATGCCTACGACAGTTGTAGCCTTTCATGAGTCAGAGTCCTCTCACCTCACCTTTGCTGTAATCCCCACCATATGTCCCACCAGGATCTTACCTGCCTGTCCCTTCAATTTATTCAGTCTTCACATCTTTTAATTACATCTACTCCCCTTTTATCTCACTTTTTTTGAAGCACATACTAACTTTTCTTCTCACTTTCAACCCTCCTCATTTCATGCCTCAGTGCAATCGAAATGTACTCTTTAATACTCGATACATCCCTATCATTTTCAAATGAGTAGAATTTATGCTTTACTACTTAAAATACTGTTTGCATTTTCAGCTATGGATAGGGCCACATCTGCAGCTACAACATTAGCTCATTAAAACAAGCCCTTTGTGTGAGCAAATGGGGAGAACAAACAGCTGTCAAGAATGGTAAAATACAGGGAGAAAAGCAGATCGAGTTTGGTTGTGATTTGGAGAGGGGCACTGGCAGTGGGACACTTGAGGGCAGTTCCTTGGCACCAGTGTTTGTCAGACTGGAAGCTGCCCTGATTGCTCAGCCCCAGAACTCTGTCACAGAGGTGGTATCCCTAACAAGCTGTGAGTGCTGCATGCCAACATCAGCATTAGATAGCCAAAAATAAAATGAGTATGAGCTCGTGACTGACCAGAGCCAAAGTGAGTGACCACCTGAAGGGACATTTCTCACTTCAGCAGCACAGAGGGGTTAATGTGGCAACAGCCCAAGCAAAGCAGCTTCAGTGGGGAACTGCAGGTCAGGCAGGAGATGGGACAACAGCAGGGACTGAGTCACAGACTGGAGCAGGGGAGGGTCTGGGGCTGCAGAGCTCCCACTGGCAGGGCCAGGGAGCCCAGATCTGCTGGGTCAGTGCCACACACAAAGGGCAGGTGCCCTCGGGGAGTGACAGCACAGAGGGAGGAGGCCACAACAGCAGGCAGATGTCCCATTTTGTGAGTAAGAACTTGGTGTCTCCACATTAAACATGTCACACACCCCAGATGCCGTCCTAGATTCAAACTGTATTGCTTTATATCACTTGTCTTTCTTCCTGGAACAAATTCCAGCCTTTCCCCAAATATCCCTTGCAGTGCTACCAGCCACTGTTGGAGGAGTGTCCCAGATGTACTCACCTGAATTTGAGCTGGGAGATTGTCTTTAACAATACATAACAAGGTCTTTGTGGGTTTTTCTTTGCACATGAGAACCAGCTCCAGATCCATATCATCTTTTATCAGCAAGCCCTTTGCAACCAAACCAATCCTCATAACACCACACAACGTCCGGCCACCTTGATCCCTGCAAACAGAACAATTTGGGATAATTAAAGTGGGATTTTACTCTCCAGCTGCAGTTTAGGGCAACCTTTAAGTGCCATAATAAAGCACTTGCAAAGCAAACGCTTTAGTTTTGAGTGCTGCAACAAAAGCCAGTTCTGTAGACTAGGACTGCTTAAAAACATGAAGAAAATGCCAGAAATGCTTCTCTGACAGGTCAGCACCAGCTCTTGTCTCATCCAATTCCCTCCAAAGCATTTACTGCAGGCTTGGATAGCTTTTTTAAAAATAAATCCATGTGTCTGTGGGGCTGAGCTGCTGACTGGGGTTTAACCACAACAGCAAGAGAAGGTAATGGAGCCTTGGAAAAGTTGGATTACTAGATTATAAAAACTGTTTTTGTGTATGAAACTGCACGAGCCCCCAAGCACGTGGCTATGGATTTGCACTCGTGTTAGAGGGACATGTATTTGCTTAGAACCTCTGAGAAGTTTGTCTGCTAAATGCAACTTCACAACATCCCAGTAAAATAAACAAAAACAGAGAGCAGATGCTGCCCACCCTGGACTTACTGCCAATCCCTGCTCTCCCCCTGCATGCTCCCACCTCAGAGAGTCCCAATATACCCTCTTCCTCCTATGAACATTCCCATGCAGCAGAAGTGACACTCTGTTCCCTGGGAAGCACTGAGAGCAGCACAGGGACACACAGAGGGGGCCTCACTCACTTGGCACTGCCTTCCACTGCCTCCTCCTTGGCTTCCACATCACCCTCACACTTGGTAGACTTGTTCTTTTCATCCATCCAGTCAGAGACATGCTTAAGGGCACACTCTACTGTTGATACCATGTTCTGCACAGCTTCAAGTTCCTCTGGAGATGGATAAATGGTGGAGTGTTTCACCATTACGTGGCGGTCATCGTTAGCAAACGATCGGATCGATCTCTGTTGTGGGGTGGGAGGTGGGAGGAAAAGAGAGCAAAGTTACTGGTTTGTCAGCAGGACATTGCCTGAATGGGAATCCTCCCTGGCAGGGGTAGTGGTGTGTTTTAGGATAACCATTGCTTGTAATCATGCAGAAGTGATTTCTTTACTTAAATGAGCTTTGAAAAGAAAGAAGCAAACAGCAGTACAAAAAAATCAGCATTAAACCAGTAAAACATTTTCATTGTTTTTCTCACTTCTCCCTGCCCTCCCCCACCAAGATTCTCCTGGAGAAGAGGGCATGGCTGAGTGTAACAGAGTGCTGAAACAGGGGAACACAAAACCCCTGGTTCCATTCCCAGTTTCATTAAGTGTCTCTGACTTTCCTCCTCCTTTGACTTGCTTGGTTATTCACATTAACCTTTCAAAGTCAGTGAGAAATAACCTGGGCTCTGATCTTGCTGAAGGACCTACATCTCATGGAGATACAGAGGCCAACAGCACTGAGAGAAAAGGGCTGCCCTGCCCTGGGATACTTGCAGGAATTCAGGTCTTCCTGAATTTCAGCAGTCTTAGCTGGGCTGTGCCAACCTTCAGCAGCTGGATAGCTCAGAGCAAAGGGCAGGGCAGGGTCCTGATCCCAAAAGGTAACCTCATGGCAAGGCAGGGAATTCAGGACATGAACATCCCAGGGTGGGAGCACACGGGGCAAAGCATGTGGAGAGGAGGGCAGACAAAGAGAAAAGGTTGCTATTTTGTAAAAGGCATTGATACTTGTCACATAAAAATGTTGCATATTCTGGAAGTGCTGAGTGCAGCCACCTCTGTTCTGTTCACACCAGGGCCAGGAGCAGCACACCTTGGAAGAGGCAAAGAGCCAACCCCTCACAGTTTGTGCTGCTGCAGATGAAGCCACAGCAATACAGATGCTGCAAGAGGCTCAGCAACTGCACAGGGATTTACAAAGCCATGAACAAAGATGAGAATAAACTGGTAAGAGGAGACCGAAATAATTTCTTTTTTAAAAAATTTCAAATGAATACAAAGAGATGAGAGTGCTAATTAAAGTCTGCAGTGAAACTCAGAGTCCTGAGTGACACTGCTGAGGAAGGTGAACTTCAGTGTTGGGTAACCTGCACTAGGAGGCTTTTGGTTTGCCACACACTATCCAGGTGAGGCTCCTTTGATCTGAAGAGTGCCCCAGACCAGCTGGGATCACAGCACAGACCTCTGGCAAGAGCAGCAGTAAGTCTTGGTTTCTGTACACTTATCAGTCACTGCTGAAAGCCTCCCAGAACTGGGAATCCCCAACCAAAAACCTGTTCCTCCTACACATAAAGCACTGCACATGAAACACCCTAATGAGGGTTCATTTCCACCCCAGCTCCATGGGCTTGCAGCTGTACACACTCCTAAGGACACAAAGGGCCTTGGAAGGCCCTCAGAGGCCTCTGGGCTGGATCCTTGTTAAGGCACCATCCATGTTTTCCTGGTTTATTCCACTCACTGGGTCCCTTCCACTGAAGGTCAGTGTGACACCATTCCCTTCCTAATTTTTGTGCTCCTACCCAGATGGATAATTTGGGCAGTAGCAGCAATTCATCCATCAGGGGCTGGTATTTGGAAGGCTGCAAAACACTTCCAGGAGGTCCCTCTTGTGGTTATCCACAACATGGATGCAGTAGGAGCTGCAGGGGAAGGCATTTAGCAACTCCCCCCACCATCTCTGACTGTATGAAATACCCATCAGGAAAGACACTAAAACAGGAACAAATTTGTAACTGCTAAATTACAAGACACATGTTGTGTTTTCTAATGATGAAGGCCTGACAATATTAATTCCTCATTGCAATTTAGGGCAAAGGAATGACAAAATGGGACACTATTTAAAATACAATATATTGACAGCTCTCCCTTGCCAAGTGTCCTTCCTCCCTTTGTGCTCTGTAACTGGTCAAAGTCTCAGTTTGGGCCTTTTTTTAATACAAATACAAACATCATCAGCAACCAGCTATACAGCCATTAGTGACTGTTTAAAATTTACTGCATTTATTCTCATTTCCATTCTCTCAGCAATAACCTTAGAGGGGCTAAAAGGACATAAATATGCTTCAAGTGCTCTCCATAGGTATTTTTCAGGAACTGAGTAGGTTTATTGCCATTCTCTGAACACATTTGCACACCTTTACAGATTCCACAGCTCAGCACTCCCAGTTTGCAGCCAGTCCCAGGCAGATGGGAGGGGACTCCTCACCTCACCAACCCCCACCAGGTGTATCTGAACACATTCCATCTGCCCTCTCACAAGGTGTGCACAGAGCCACGTTCAGTCACACACAGTATGAATAATAACGCTGTTGTGAGAAGACGTGGCAGGGAATGTCAGCATTTGGTGGTGCAGTCTGCAAGTTCAAGGTCACTGATGCTGTTTGCTACAGCCTGCTAATGCCAGTTTTATTAGAAAACCTTATGAGCATCCCCTTGGTTCGTATTTAATAATTCATGTACTGCAGGCTCACAAGACAACTCTCTGGTTTTAAGAGGCTGACAATACATCAAACCTCACTTGCTTTGCTCCAAGCACACAGTGCAAGGTCAGAAAATCCCCTTCCTTGGTTTGATCAGGCCCCACACAAGACTGGCAGAGAGCACACTTTTAATGCAGCCCTGAGAAAGACAACAAATACCTACCATGGTTTGTTAGTGTTCAGCTCTCTCTCCCTCCCTTTCTCCTTTTCCCTCCTCCTTGGTGTCTTCACTAAGCACTGTTTTGCTTGACAGAACCTCTTCATAAGCCTCTCAGTCCCTTGACAGCTCCAGAGTTCATACAGCCAAGATGCTCTGGGAGTCGCTTAGTCTAATTCACCTGCAAAAAGAGAGAAACAACTTGAAACCAGCAGCAAGGGCGTGATGATTCCACAAGTGCTGGATGCAGCACATCGAGTCCAGGCACTGCTCAGGGCACACAGGCTTCGAGGGGGGAGCAGCCCCTGAGCAGTTATTCCCCAGCAAGCAGAAGTCTCTGTGAAAGCAACTTTTTGAGATGAGCCCACAGGAATGCAGCAACTGTCTCATGCCAGGGCTGATCTCAGGGAGGTTTGTCGGCCACCCTGCAATCCCAGTTTCTGGGATGAGGAGGGCAGGAAATCCAGCATTGCAAACATGCTGTATGTGAAACCAGCTCAAGAAGTCTCTATTTTTATGTCACATGCACGTCAGGAATCCAACAGACCATATCTAATTATCTGCTGAAATCCCCACTGCAGCCCTCGATCCTGTGTCAGAGGCTGCACAACCAGAACCAAGGCTTCAGGTGGCAATAAGTGCAAGCTGTTATTTAAAGGAAGACAAGCACATTCTAAGGCACTGCAGACGTCAGACCTGCGAGCAGCTCAGCTGAAATCACCCACACCGCCTGTGCTGCCCCTACACTGCCTCTCCCAGCACTCAGCACGGAGAGGATCCTGTGAGAGCAGCCTCCTTGTACTAAACTGGGAAACAACCACCAGCACTGGCAGCAGAAAGCTGCAAATAAATGCTCTGTGAGAGAGCAGAGCAGAATAACAGAGCAGGTAATGTGAGAGAGGAAAACATAAGCTCACTGCACAGCAAGACACTCCAGTCCTTGCTGAAAATTCCTGTTTTCCTTTCACTGCACATACTGTTGCATCAGCTCTCCAGCAACGTTTTGAAGCAATTGGAAACCCAGTCAGTAAATTTCTGCAGCCTGACACACACTCAAACGTCTTCCTTTCCTCCTGAATGCCGACCCCCTCCTCCAGCAATATGGTGCACATTGTGTGTCAGAGAATCCTGACATTGTGGGAGATTAAACGCATGTTCAGCACCAGCAGAGGGGCAGGTGAGATGACTTGAAAGCTGAGGAGATGCTCAGACCTCGGGTGTGACAGGGAGTAATTAAAATATTGCCTCCCATAGAGATTTGCACAGGACAGGGGAAAAGGCAATGACAAATCCTGCCTCCCTGTTTCCCTAGTTAGGAAGAAATTAGGCAGGTTTGCAGGACCAGTAGCTTTGGCAGCAAGTGCCTGGCAGTTGGTTGTACCTCACACCACTGAATTTAGGGTGCAGAACTGGGTAAAACAAAAAGCCAGGCAAGAACACTGTGCAGGGGCCTGTCTGCTCCAGCAGCTGTAGATTGCCAAGGAAGAAACCCCAAGAGGGTTAAGTGCAGTCATACTAAAAATACTTGAGAAAAGCAAGCTACTGAAAACCCTGCCTGACCCCACTTCTCATCACAGAGGCTCTGTACCCACCGAGGTGTATTAACACTACCAAATTGCTTCCCAGAAGCAATCAAGGAGGGGGATGTCCTTTCACAGGACCAGCCTCTTCTCTTATGAGTTCCTGAAAGCCAGGCAGGGGCAGCTGAGAGGCAAAATGAGCAAAGATCAGTGCTTTGGCACTGTTTGTTCTGCAAGCTAGTCAAGCTTCTCCACAGTCCACAGCCTTTCACCATCTCCAGAACCAACCAGATGCTTTGCAAGGTCTTTTTGTTTTGTACAGCAACAATAACCATAATAATAGTTTGAGTCAGCAGATAGAATACTAGAGAGACTTTTATGCAACGTGTTTCTAGATCATCTATTTCAAGTTATGCTCTCTCCAAACTCAATTCCAGCTATCTTCACCTACTCTTCTTCCCTGCCACTCCCACGTTTCTTATTTTCGGTCTGTTATCTCTGGTGGCTGTAGCCCGGCAATCCCAGGCAAGAAGGGCCCTGGAATGCGTTGCTGACTTCAGCAGGTGCCCCGAGCAGCGCGTCTCCAGCCTCCCTCCCTCCCTCCCTCCCCACACTATCATCACAAGCTGTTGCTTATCGGCTCGCAGAGGGCACTGAAAGCAGATGGGCACAGAGAGCTGGCTGGGCACATCCTGGTGCTCAGTAAATGCTGAGCAGGCTCTTGTCCAGAGAGCAAGTCTGCAAGACACGTCATGAGCCCTGGAAACAGACACTCCTCAGGGGGCAGGTCGGGATGTACTTTCCAGTGTTTGAAAATCCCAAACAGACCACAAGTAAGTGTTTCACAGCTATGATGGGGGCACAAACAGCACCACCTCTCCACCCTCTGCCCTGAGCAGGCAGCAACCTGTTCCCTTGTTTTCAAGACAGGTTCAGTTTTCAGTGAGAAGTAAAAGTTGTTGGATGAAGGTATTTATGAGTTTGGTTTCACCTGCCCTTTCTCTCAGCAGTGCATGGCTGAGGTCAGGGCACAGACAGCTGAACTGCAAAGGGATCTTTATCACCAAATTCAGAAAGCTCAAAGAGAACCCCCTGAAAGCTGAGTTTAAGCTGATATACGATGTCTTCCAAGTCATTAACGTCCTACGAATGTTTCAGAAACAGGCACAGGAGTGAAACCCTAATTTAGTTCAGACTTTGAGAGAACATTTTCAACAAAAGCACTAAACAGGAGGGAGTTTACTATAAAAGTGTAGACACAATATACAGAACAAAGTACATCTGACAGCATGCAGAATTAAATTAAGGAAAACCAAAATCAAATCTGCTCCAACCATATGGACTAAGGCAGCACAACACAGCTCAGCACCAAATACATCAGAAAGCATTATAAGGAGTGAGCACCAATTCCATAAATCCAACAGCCTCATTCCAGTACCAGGCTATAGCAGGACATTTGCTCCTGCATCCTCAGGAATGTGACACCTGATGCCCAGCCTAAAAAGCACAGCATTAAAATGTGTGGCTGTCTTACCCAGGGGCTGCCACCCACACTTGCAAGGAAACTTCCACACAAAGCTCCTTGCACCAACCAAGACCTGGGTGACCTTGAAAAAGTCGCTTTTGCTCTGCATCATGTGGCCCTGAAGTGTAAAAGGAGAGTAAATAGTCACTGTCTCCAAACCAGGTCACGGCGGAGCCGAGCAGAGTCTGCAGAGTGGTTTAAAATGACTGGGGATTTGACACATTAGGATTGTTATTAAAACACTGTGACAGTGTAGCAACAGTTCCATTAAACATCCCATCCTTCACAGAGGAAGTTTATGCTTTGGCCCAAGACGAACGAAAAGAATTCCAGAGGAGGCTTTTGCAGCAGGAGACGTTCCTGCAGTGCAGCCCCGAGGGACAGGCAGTGACAGCCCGGGGGGGAACATGCTCAGCCACCTGCGAGTGCACGGGGAGTGAAAAGGCAGGAGAGACAGGTACTGCACTCCATGGGGGCTGAAATACCACAGTCAGGGAGCCGGGAGCCTCTAGAAAGCAGACATGAACTCTGGTTGGCTTCCCAAGATCCCCCTGGAGGGGCACCTTGCACGGAAGGGTTACTGGTGCAACAGAGGAGAGGAACTGGGGTCACTGGACACCAGTGCCCCAGACTCTCCCTTCACTGAGCTGCAGTTCAGGCTCCTGGCCAGGCCAAGTAGAACACCATGAAAATTGGGGTTTAATGCTCCATCAAGAAGGCACACGCTGACAATGTTGAGCTGAAGCACTAAACCCACCCTCCACCCTCCTAATCTCCCTGACACAGTGTGTGCCCCTGAGAGAGGCAAGGCAGGCTGCACCACCCCAGAGCAGGCAGCCTTGGTGCTAACAGAGCAGCAAGGTTGCTAATAACAAACCAACGAGTATCTAACACAGACCAAGGTGTACAGAAAAAACTAGAATTTATATCCTTTTCTATGACCTTCAAAAGTCAGAACGAGAGGCTTGCAACTTCACACTGGAAGTTTATTTTAGCCTCTGCTTTGCATTCAGGAGACAGGTAATTTTTCGTCACACCACACAAAGTGCTGCTGAAAATATGTTGTGTTTTTTCTGCAGTATAATTTTATTGCTGGCCTTCTGCCAAGAGTCTTTCTGGCAGCATCTCCCACAGTTGGAAACTGTGTATCTGGGTCAGAAAAGACAAGCGGCTTTTCAGAACAGCTCAATACATTTGGCAGAGATGCTGATATTGTAATTGAACTCTTTCAGCAACTCTCTTTATGATGTACCCAGACACCAAACAAAACGAGATCTGCAATGTTGATTAATGTCAAAATAACTGACAGAGAAATATCAAAATAGTTTTCCCTCATGTTAAAACTATCAACAAACCGAGGGGAACAGATAAGAAATACAATTTATGAGGATTCAGAGGAGCACAGGGCAGAGAAACCTGCAAAGCATGACTGACCTGCTCCCTGTGCAGACATTCACCATTTAAAATCCCAACTCCCTGTGCACTGCACAGAACTTCCTCCTTCCCACCACAGGAAGAGAAGTCCTGGCCACTCTCAGTCCCAGCAGCACTCTGGAAAGCACTGCTGCCCTAACTCTGGGATACATATTTAATAAGGCTCAGGCTGCTGCCAACAATATGCTCAGCATCCAGTTTCACCTGGAGACTGTGTATTCATAGGAGTTTCATTATTTTCCATGTAATGCATTTCCTGGCAAAGTTGCATCTGGGTTAGCCTTCAGAAAGCTGGAATTTTCCAGCCAAATGAATAATTACAAAGCAACACTACAGTTAAAAGCTGGAAAGGTACTTCCTCTGGCAAACTCTTACACTTCATACAACAAATACTTGAGTCTGGGATTACTCCTGGCTGTGCAGTTCTCACAACATCTCAAGCAAAGGCTCCTGTGCCCAGAGATCTCCCGGGAGCATCCTCAGCCAGGCAGCCCCAGCACCCAGGTGGAAGGGCAGGCACACACCTGAGAAACAGAGCTGGAACCATCAGGAAGGGGGAGCCAGAGCCACCCTGCAGGACCCAGAGCTCTGCCAATGCTCAGGGAGCAGCAGCTGCCCACTGGGAGAGCTCCTGGGGAGAATCCAGCTGTGCAAGACACAGACCCACAGCTGGGGGACCCTCGGGCCAAAGCTGCAACTGGAAATGGGAGAACATGTGGGTTCCCCTCCAGCCTGTGGAGGAAGGAATGAAAAACAGCCAAAATAAATCACACTGGTACAGTAACTAAAGAAGTTGAAGAGCCAAAGCCAAGCAATTGCTTAGTCTAGATTAATGTATTAAGGTAAAAAGAAACAAGGATGTCAGTGCATAGCTCATTTTTAGCTCCTGGAGAGAGGGTGAAGAAAAGATGGTCTAAGGGGAAATCATTACCAGCCTAACAGGAAGGTTAAAAAAGGAACAACAGAGGCACTGTGTGAGCACATACACAATCATCTGAAGAAGAAAATGCTCTATTTTAGATAGAATCACACCAGCCAGTCTCAGAAAGAAATACCATTAGTAGAAATAACTGCAGCTATTGAATTGTAATGTATAAGAACAAATACAGTTTTAGAAAGAATATAAATCCTTCTCCCTTGGGATTTAACCTGCTGCTGACTACTGAGGACAGGAAGATACACCATCAGGCTCACCAGGTGGTCTTCAGAGCACACACCAGCAGGTTTTTTTACATAAATCTCCCTCTAGATTTTTATCTGCCTCCTGTTCCCTGACACCTGCACAACCCCCAGCACTGCCAGGGCTACAGAGGGTCTCTGTGGAAATCATTCTCAAGATGTCCTTGGTGTGGGTGTCAGGATGCAACAATGGCCAGAGGCCAAGTGGAAAAAGATACAAAAACTGTCTGTTGACACTTAAATCACAAATTGACACATGAACAGTTTAATGTTTTTCCTGTTCAGCCACTCAGAAATAGCCAAAACTGCATCGCCCGTAAAACTGAGCACTACAGAAAACAGAACATCTTAAAGGGTGCATTTCTTGGCAGGTGTCTGGAAATAGTAAAATAAAAAGTCACAGATTGGATAATACATAAATAATGAATAGCAAAGTATTCATGTGAGACAAGGCAGAAACCACCACTGGATTCTCAATCTCTGTGAAATGCTAAACTCATTTCTGGCTTGTGACACCCTAACAAAGGCATTGCTGCTCTCCTGGCTAAACTGGACAATGGGAACCTGAAGCTACTTTGCAGTCATAATCTGACATGCACACTCAAAATCATCTGAAATTCCTAACCCAGACTGCATTCATTTACAGCTGAAGAATTAACTAAATTAATACCAGGACTACATTACGCTGAAATGACACTCACCATCTGCAATGTCATTTTTCCAGAGAGAGCGCTGGTTTAAGCAAAATTCTGGAGCTCTGCCTGAAATGACATCACATTCTCCAAAAGAGAATCACAGTTCTACCTCCTCCACCACACAGTGCCATGCTGGGCTCCTCACCATCCTCACCATCCCAGCACTGAGCCCCTGCACGTCCCCAACCTCCCCGAGACTCCCACGCCCTGTCACTGGTGGGCACGGCCCTACCTGGAGGCTGCTGTGCTCCACCACCACCTTGGGACACAGCACCATGTCCAGGAGGCTCAGCACAGGGACAGTGCTTGCCCAGCACCTCCAGCTCCACTAAATAGCTGCAGTGCCCCAGTTTCTTGCTGCTGTGATTCATATCCCACAGAACATGGGATACTGCAGGTGGACCTGAGCTGCAGCCCAACAGCCACGGCTGGGACGGGGGAACGGCCACCAAGGGGCCACTGCCACCAAACAGGGCCTTCTGCAGCACTGAGAGGCCACAGGAACACTCATGGAACAGGCTGGAAATCATGGCAATCCCTAGGCTGGCCATGAATAAAATTTAGAAAAGGAGACTGGAGAAGGAACTGTCCTGCAGTAACTCTGGATCTGCTTGTTTTGGTGGTTTGCACTTCCCATCAGTTCCATGAGGCAACAGCCAAGCTCCACCAGCTGATCCCTGCTCTGTAGTCAGGCTAATGCATATCCTGGGAATTGTGAGATGCCAGGAAGGCAGCATGGATCCTAACCCTCTGGTTGTAAATAAATCGAGTAATTCTTACAAAAACCCCAATGCAAATACATCTTCCAGAGTCACAGTTTCCCAATGTTTACACGGAGTTCCAGTTTCAAAGCATTAGGATGTTTTTGAGAACAGCTGCTCTCCTTCTGACTAAAATTTCAGCAACCCTCAGCAGTGAAATCAAAGCAACTTTCTCCCCAAGCATTTCTTCCCCAACATCAGTATATGCAGGCAGTGTGTTCCCAGCACTGCAAACCCACCCTGGCTGCCGTGCCCAGCTGCCTTTCAGCCAGTTTAAACATTCATGACTCTCCACTGAAATGCATTTTCTAGTATGTCAGTCTTGCTGCCTCAGTGACCTTTTTTTTTAATTAAGGAGAGAAGATTTAAAAGGATTTGGAAGGGAAGACCACTAGATTCTGTGAGTACTGTGCAAAAAGCTCTTGTGCTCTCAGCCAATGCACATCCTCCATCAGACTTCTCCCATGTTTTAGTTCCACTGTGAGTCCTGAACAAGTTCAGGTTAATTTTTCACTTCCTGACTAATTGGCTGTTTTGTCAAAGAACACGTTGTCAAAGGTTCTGTGTTACTAAAAGCTTAAGGTTTTAAGTGGTTTTTCTTGCCATCTCTTGCCCATCCAACTGTGTTATTTGAAGTTTGATTCAACATTAGAACATATAATGCCACAGAAAGGTCTGAAACAGAACCTGTAACTCAACTGTTACAACTGTTTGGGGAAAAGAAGTGGCTCTGTTGAAACTCCTCCCACACAGCACATCACATGTGGCAGAGCAGGGGGTCTCTGGTTCTCTCCAGGGAAGGGCACCCTGCCTGCCACCCATTTTCAGCCTCAGAACACAATTATTTACTTCAAATGCACAATAACCCTGCCAAAAGATTTGAATGAGGTTATTTAGGCATGAAAAGTAGCAACAACATCCATCAAAGCAAACACCCCACACAGCACTGTGTGAGATGGCAGAGAGAGAACCCTCAGTCTGACACTGGTGACCCAGGTCCACTGTTTGTCTTGGACAAAACTTTGCAGTAGGAAGTCCCAGCTTGGGCAAGAGGAAGCAAAAGAACCACAAATACATTTAGAGATTTACAAAATTCATAAATAAAAACAAAAGTCCTATTGCCCTGGAAAATCAGGAGTCTAAAAATAATTTAAATGGGCTCAGCCCAGCATCCTCTTGCCTCAGCAGATCTCCCCTGCACGCATGTGCTGTCAGAGCTGCCAACTTCAGTTGCAAAACTCAGATATTATTCCTCTCTCCAGTTCTCATGGCACAGGACAGGTTTGGGAATGAAAAAGGCAACTTTAGCAGGGGCCAGCCATGGTGCAAATGCTCAGTTTGAAGACCACAAGCCAGGCTGCAAAATCAATTTCTCAGTGTAAGTTACATCTGTCAGTCTTATCCTTAGGAGCTTCCTGAGATGAGTAATGAATTCCACAGACTTTTTTGTTTGCTTATTTTTAACAGGATGTTGAAATCAAAAAATTCAGCACAATTAGGTGTCTGTAGCACTGTATTCTCCAATATCTGTGGAGAACACAACTGTGCTAAGTAGGTGTTCCTGAACTTGAGAAGTTACATTCAATCTTTTTTTATCTTTTGAATTTCAAATAAAGTCTGGGAGAAATAAAAAGAAGCTGTCAGGATAAATGTGCCAATCCCAGTGGATGGCATTTTGAAGACCATTGACAGAACTTTGCTGGTTTCACCTCCTTACATTTCCTGTAGGGCTCTGAATTAGTTTAATTTCTCCTTATAGATAATGATGTCATCCCACTGCGTCACTTGCACCAGCAGGAAAGACACTTTTAGCTGTTAAAGAAGCTTCCTTGGTCTTTGCATTCACCACCATTTGGATCAAGTCCCCAACGTCAGACCTTGTCCTCTGTCAGCATCAAGCAGCAAATCCCTGACCAGCAGGAGAGGATCAGCAGGAGCACCCTGGAGGCAGCCCAGGAGCCACAGGAGCTGCTGCCCCGTGAGTGTGGGGAGACTGAGGGGCTGGTGGAGCTGCTGCAAACCCCACACTGTCCTGTCCAGCAGCAAACAGCCTGTGCCAGCAGGAGCAGCACTCACAGAGCCCTCTGCTCTGCAGGGAGGTCAGGGCATAACAAACTCTGTGCCCAAACTCCCTTCATACACTAGAGCTGCTAAAAGTAACACTTGAAATTACTATCAGGGGAAAGAGTAGCGGAAAACAATCGAAGTTCGTTTCTTTTGGGGGCATTAACTGCAGTTTGTGTCTGGCCACCTCAGTTCGCCTGACAGGGGCAGAGCTGCTGGTCCTGAAAGCCACACTGATGGGGTTGGTTTGGTTTCTCTGCAGAAGCTGCACTTGGGAAGCCACCACCTTCCCACACGGTGCAGATGCAGAGGGCAGGACCAGACCTGGGATTAGAAACCACCTCCCCCACAGGCTGAGGGTGTTCTCCCCGGGGGGGCAGTGGGGTGGAAACCCTTCCACCCCTCGGGGAGAAGTGAGAAGGAAACCAGATTAGAGTGTAAACGTTTTTATTGCCTGCTTAACCCTCTATGGAAGGGCTGTCCCTGTCAACCCCATCACTGAACTCTGCTGTCAGCACAGGAAACCCCCCTGCTTTTCAGGCTAAACATGTACTTTCAGTGGTCTAAAAAGGCCAGGTTATGATGCCACCAATGCAGCTTATTCCACAGTTCAAACAAAATTCAGCTCTACAACCTGAAAATTTTGTGTTAATGAGAAAAATCCTTCTTAACAAAATACATAAATGCTTTGTGCACTGACAGAGCACTTGGTTCTGCTGGTTTGTGAGTTCTTCACTTTGCACAGCTCCTCTGGGGTGGAAACAAAAGTCTCTGTATTGGGCCTTCCCAGGGATATTTGCAAACTCCCACACTTGCTGCCACAGGACGTTCAGAAATGGTTCTTACTGGCCTCTAAAGTTAGTTCATAATTAATTATCTGCAGAAATACATTAAAGAAAACAATAACAAGGTAAAAGAACGTTCTTGCAAATGCTTCTTGCTTGTTTTGAGAGAAACAAGCAGTAATTAAACCTGGCTAAGACTTTTTCAGTGAGGATTTTGCTCTAAAGCACTTAGAACTCACTCAGAGCAGCAGAACTGTCAGCACAGGGCAGGGCTGTCCCTGAAATCCAGTGCACAAACATCACCAGGCAGTTTCACACTTCACCGAGACAAAATCCTGAAGTTAAATTTAGAATGATGATTTCTGCAGGCACTCAGATGTTTCTTTTCTAAATCATCTAGAAATTGCAAATTACAACTTGGCAGACTTTAAACTGACCCAGTCTTGGGCAATCCAGATCAGGATCTGTCCTATTACTCTGCAGAACTTGGGGAAAAGCATCATGCCTTTGAACACTTGGTTTCAGACAAGTGACAGAGACATTTCACCTATCCCTGTGCTAAGATTGGAACTTAAGTAGTGTTTTTATTTGTTGGAATATTGCCATGAAAGGTACAGGCTAACAGAGGAATCAGCATTATCCCCGTGGAAGGATAAGCAGAGTTTGGTGCAGAACACACTCACAGAACTGCAGTCAAAGTGGCTGTGGTCCTTGTGTTCCAATTACCACGGGGACAATATACTGCATTTCTAGACTGTTAAATACTGCAAGGAGATACCAAGGCAGGCATGTGTCACCAAGGGGCTCTGTGGAACTGGCAGTCCCTGCAAGGTCACCCACCCAAGAGGTAAAGTGTTTCTCTAGCACCATGAACAATGAAGTGAATGGAACAGCTCAGAGGTAACAAACCAAAGAAATCTGGGAAACTACTTCTCCATCTCCCAGTGAGCAGCCAGTACTGCCCTCCTCCCACTGCCACCCCGGGGGAGATGGAACCTCCAGGCTGGACTTAGCAGGGACTAAAAACACTATATTCAGTCTCTCCCATTCTGATTACAGAATCAAGTTTCAGTGTGCTTTTATTAACAAAAAAAAAAAAAACCAAAATCAGACCTGAGGTACACACACAAGAATTCCACACCACTTCAAACATTACTGCTGCAATTGCTGTAATGGGTATAAATGTTTGCATTTAGCAGAGACCCCAGTGCTTCAAGAGACTTGCCCAAAGCCCCAATAAAGCTGTGGTAGGACTTGGAAAAGCAGTTTTTCATTTGCTACACACCCCAGGTATACTCTCCCCCTTTTAGGTTTCCCCCCTTTCCTTAGGTTTCATTAGTTTAATTTGGGCAGACACTGCGTTCCTGGCTGCCTCTGCCATCCCCTCTCCTGCAGGAGCACACCCTTCTCACGGGTCAGCCTGGCAAACTGCCACAGGAAACACCTCACAACAACTACCTGGGCATTCAGGAGATTCAGATTAGCAATTCAATATCCCAATATGCTCTCATTAAACTCAGGAATCCAATTCACAACTGTCCTCCTTTCAGGCATCACATTTTTTGAGCTCTTTGCTCTTTTGAAAGTCAAACTGATGTGGACTCAGGAACTTTGTGTCTTTTCCCAGGGTGGACAATGGAGCCCCTCTTTGTCAGGCAGCAGGACACACACAGTCTGTCCTCGGGAAGAACAGGAGCCAGAACAAGAACAGCATTTCAGGGCACTAGTAAAGGACCAAGCCTTTCTGCAAGGTAAGAGGAAGCTTTGCAGCCCTGCTCTATAAAGCAGCTCCTCAGCACTGAGCATCTCTGGACACCAAATTCTACCACATTGTTTGGCTTTGAAGAAAACAAACCCCTAGGGCAGCTGTCATTGCTGTTTGGTTTTTCTAGAGCTTTAAGAGACATAGAAACAGGCTATGGAGGATAAGGGAGTTCATTCTTCTCTACCTCTTAAACAAAAAAATCAAGCAGTCAACCCCCCCAGCCTGCACACGAGATATTGGGTGGTCATCCAAAACACCCAAACAGTGATGAGAGGGATGGAGGGTCTGAGAGCATCTCTCTTACACTGGAAGCTCCTGGGTGACCAGGAGTGCACCTGTCACCCCAATCCCACCCCTCAAACAAGGTCTCCAATCTGCTCCACACTAAGCACCAACCATCCAACAGCAGTTTATAATTGCTGTGAGTTCATTCAGGATGGCTACTTTGATCCTAGACCTTTCCAGGAGATTTTTCAAACTTTTAGAGCATTTTCAGCTGGAAAGGACCTACAATGATCACCAACTGCAACACGAGAGCAGCACAAATAATGAAAGCAGAGCAGGGAAAAGGAAAAAGAGGGGAAGTACAGTAAATCCTGCACTTCTCTGCCAAAATTCAGTTTTCTATAGACTGTGCATGAGACTTGCTACTGTGCTGTGTGATGAGGGCAAAGGGAGCTCATTGAGACAAGGTGCACCTGCTCAAACTGGCACTAGAACTACTGCAAATCAGTGGTGCCCAGCACAAACAGAAAGCAAGTCTTTGTTCTTCTGGCACAAGAGGACTCCTTTACTGCGAGTGCCTCATACAGCTCAGGCGTTTATAAGCAAAAGAAAAGACGCTGGGCAAGGGATTTGTATTAAAACAAAGATTACAGATGGCAGCGAGAAAGGAAATGGTGAACGTACCAGAGAGCCCCATGCCCAGCCAAGCTCTGCCCCAGCACTCCTCCCTCTGAAGGAGAACTGCAAGGAGACATCCTGAGCCAACAGTTTCTGCAGCAACTGCAGAAGCACCAGTTCAGTGATACTCAGAGCCTGCAGTAACTGCAGAAGCATCAGTAAGTGGATACTCCAGCAGGAACATTTGACAGTGTCACCTGCACTCCCCCCACCTACCCGGGCAATCCATTGAGCCCAACCAGCTGAGCTCAACTCTGTAGCTGCCCAGTTCTCTGCAAACACTTCTGAAGCCTCTTGACCCTTAATATCCCTTCAGTACACGTGTTCCCCTCCCAAATTTCACACAGGCACGAGAGGAGGTTTGGTAGACACAGTGCTGGAAGGGACTGTGCTCATGGGGCTACTGCAAGTCCTCAGGGAGGGTGGAATGCTGTTATGACAAAGGCAAGGGGTTCGTGCTGCACCACTAAAAGCACACTTGGAAGCATCTCAACAGGAACCAAAACAGAGGTTTGTTACCACCCAGCTGCACAGGGAGAGCAGGGCCAGCTGTAACGTGGTCACTTCACCAGTGATGTGCAGAGCCCATATTAAGGAACAAAACACTGCACCTCTGCACTGGGGATGTTTCTCAGCTAAGAACTGTCAGTCACTGGAGGATGTTTAGGGCAGGACATCTCTTGTTACCCTTTGAAGAATCTGCTGTAGATTCTCAACAGTTACAGCTTCATCAGTTCCATATAAACACCCTTTGCAAGAGTGTTCCCTAAACTCTGCAGTCCTACTTTGTCTCACACTGAAACTTGGCATGAAGCTCAGGCTCCTGACCCACAAGAAGTTCAACAACACTGCTCGTTTGTTTTCAGAAGGGTCAGGAAGTTTCCAGTTTCAGGCTCATCAGTGTTGGGGGTGGAGGGGAGCACTATGGACAGTCACAGCTCAGGGACATGCAGTGTCCAACCCCTCTGCAAAGCACAGACCTGTCACAGGGCACTTCCTGAACTGCTCTTTTTATTATTTTATTACATGAGGCCACATCCACAAAACCAGACTTTTGGTCAAGAGTTCACCACTTACATAATGCTGACTCCCACCTACCTGCTTCGAGCAATATCCTTTATCTCCTGGGCTGACAAAGGGGAAATGACTGAATTCCCTCAAAAGATACAGCAGACTGGAAGAAAACAGTGTAAAACAATCTTGTTCCCACACTAATGGGAGTAGAAAAGAAACAAAAAGGCAAACATATTTTGTTTTTATCTTTGTGCCTTTTATCATGATTGTTTCAGATAGCACCAGCACTATTGTGACAGTTGTTTTTTCTAAAATGTGAAGAAGTACGAAATCTAAAGTGGAAAAGTGTCTTATAAGTTGTTAAAGCATCAGCATGCAAAGATGACTTTGAGATCAGATTTATTCCTTAGCAGGCTAGTTTGGAAGGAATAAAGAGTACAGTTCCAGAAAACCATCTTTTAATACAAATTAATACTAAAAAGTTACTTATTTAGCAACTACAAACAGTGTCAGGTTCCACATAATTTGCTAAGACTACAAAGTCAACCAAATTTTTTAAATTGTTGCAAATACCCCAGTTACAGGAGGTTCTTATGCAGCTCCAAGGTGGGAGTCATGATTCTTTTCTCTTACACAAATTTAGACAACTGTGTTCTCTCTCCAGCCTCCTGGCCATCTGTGGAGATGAGGAGGTGTGTACAGATGTGGGCTCAGAGCAGAACAAGCTACTTCTCTGAGCTCATATTTTTGGCAGTCACCAATTTCACCCTCACCCACCAGAAGCAGAGAAGTTATCAGTTTTGTCTCCCCCCCCTTTCCCAGTGTTTGCCTTTCTTCCTGGCTTTTCTAGAACACTTGTCACCATATTTACCAGAGTACAGTTACCACTGGGTTTAAAATAACAGGTTTCTCTAAGACAGAGAGATATTTCAGATCTTTATAGGGGAGCTTCAGACACAAAGTAATTAAATTGTGCAGTAAATCAGCAGCAGGACCTGAAAAGGGGCCAAACTCCCCTAATCAATACTTGCAGGTTATCACCAGACACTTTGCCTGGATCCCAGAGCTACTGTTTGAGAGGGAACACTCCCAGTTACCCTGGGTGCCCCACCCGTGGCCAGCACTGCATTCCCGGCCTGGTGCTGCCCTTTAAGGGCACCCAAATGGCACAGCTGATCACTTTAAAGGAACAGATTAAGTCTCTGTGTGATGGAGGACTTGGACAGCATCACTGGGTAACCAAAGAAGCCCTAATCGGTTTGCCAAGTCCAATTATCCACACATCAAATCAAGAGATCATGAAGCATTAGAACCCTAAATAACTGCTCACCAAACAGCTTTAGCTCTCTGAAAAGAGAACCTAGGACATGGAAAAGGGGCCCTTCAAAGCAGAGGTGGGGAGAAATCACTCCTTGGACATTTATGCCTCTCATCCTCTGCTGAGCTCAACCAGCTAAAGAGTAAAGGGGAAGAGACTGGAGCAGAAATCCAAATGTTCTGTGTCTGTATCTATGCATTTACAGATTCCAGCAGATACCTGAGATTACAGCTGAGATCTCATTTCTCAGTTTAGCAAAGGTCTTTGAGGCAAACAAGATGAGCCCACACTCCTTCACTCCAGTGAAGGCACCAGCTACAGAAGGTTCTCAGGCAGGATTTCAACCTGGTTTACTTAAGGTGAAAAAAACCATCTCCAGTTCTCAGTGCACTCATTGTTCAGCAAAGATGCCAAGAACAGAGGCCATACAAATTTCTCCTCTTCTTTGTTTCACAGTGTTTAGAGTTACAACATTCATCTAAAGTGTTACCCATTAACAGAAGATCCCACATAAGCACATCTTTCATGTCTTTATATAAAAGGAGAAAACCAAAAATTAGCCAGTCAGGTCTCTAGAATCCACCTTGTGGTAAAGTACAACCAAACCCAAAATGCCTCTTACTCATCTACTCCAAATTAGTCCAGGCTTGGCCCTGGTCTGCACAACCACAAGATATGGCATTATGGGGTAAACACTTCTCAGATTTTTATGGGTACCTTCCATTCCTCAATTTTCTCTACAAGCATTTTATGGTCATTCATATTGTCCTTTATGGATTCCTTTGCAAGCCCTTCAACTTTCCTACCTGGAGATCCCTGTTCTCCACTGGTTCCATCACACCACAGCCCCCAGCTTTGCAGTGGCTGGGTGTGTTCTCTGGTACTTCCCCCCCTGAAGTCACAGGCTGTACACCTACACTCCCCCTTCTATTCCAGAGTCCTTTCCATTAAATATCCCCAAATTGTCACATCAAATGCACAGCAATCAGAGAGCCAAAAGTGGAAAAGCACTAAGTGCACAGAGGCTGAGAGAGCACACTGTGATCCTCCAGGATCAACCATGGCTTCCCACAATCCACAGGGACAGGACCCTTCTCCTTTAAACCCAGACCAAAGGAGGTGTATCAGTTTCACAGCACCACTGAGACTGGGGTAACCCATTTTTTGGCAAGCCCTCAGGGTGCTGGGTGCCCAAAGGACCCTGCCCACAGCCTGGGCCTCTGCAGGGACAGGTTTGCCAAAGCCCCTCTGTGGGAACACCACCCAGCTCCCACTCACCTGGGGGACCTTCTGCTTTTCCAGAAGGCAGCTGTTGCCAGCTGGGAACTGGCAGGAGGGAGGATCGGTCTGGGGTCGTTATCAACACACAGCAAGAGCTCAGGGGAAACATTTCCCCAGGGAACATCATCCCTGTGTCTCAGGGAACACCAAACACACTGGAGGGCCCAACACTTGACACGCTGTGCCAACACTCCAGTCTGCTGTGTGACAACTCAAACAAGGAATGTGTTCAGTGGAAGTGTCTCCCCTCCCAAGAATCAGAGCAAAAAGAGGGATGTAAAAGCCCTAAACTCAGCCTGCCCTTTTCTGCTCCTGCTGGGGGCAGTTTCTCTGAGGCACCACCAGTTTCTCACCCCTGAGTTCATTTACTGCCAAGCCAAGTGCCAAGTTCTGCTTCAGTCACTGTTTCACTTCTTCAAAGTTTGAGGTCTAAAATCTTAACCAACTCTGATTTCTTCAGGTTCTGTGATCTCTCATGGCTACCCACAAGTAACAATGTTCTTCCCAACCAGATATTCAAACATTTAATTTTTCAATACAGTCAATTTAGAGAGAGTGCACAAAAAGAACAAGAAGCAGCAAAATTTAATTTACTGGGATAGCCATACACCCCCCAATTTTATTTTCTTTTTAAGCATACAATTAAGAGTAATTCAGTTCCCCTGTGTAGGCATTGCATGAAAGAGAAACATTATTGTAAGAAGAGCTCAGTACTATTGGTACACAAACCCCACGGCAGATAAATTAGACCTTGGGAAAACAGCATATAATTTACATTTTGTTATGTCAATCACCAGTAGCATCTTAAGGCTCTTAAATACCATGCCAAACCACAACATAAGGGAACTAATGTAAATCAACCCATGTGGCAGGAGCACTTATGTTTCCACAATCCAAGAGATCGTCTCAAATGGATTTCATATAATTATTCCTCTTCAACATCCATTTACACCTTTAATTTACCAGCATGTACAACAATATTGTACTACAAGAGTTACATAGTTCTGCATAGTTCTAGAAAAAATTATGTAAAACAATGGCCCTAATTAATCCCTGGCCTTTAGCTGTTGAGAAGGTTGGGGTTGGATTTTTGGATCACCAGAAACATAAGGTAATTTAGCTACAAAATAAAGCCCCAAAATCCAAAGAACAACATGCTCACTCATTCATAAAATTAATAAGAATTCCTCTGCAGGTTTTTTGCTTAGTGACATGAATTGAGGTTTTCAAAGAAGTTCAGTAGGAACACTGTCCCTCTGTGAGCTGACACAGCCACAAACTGTGACTGTTCTGTCAGTGCTCAGTGAAAAACTTGCACATAGGAAGGAAGAACTGAAGTGCCAAGAACTGCAGAAGGACAACTGAAAAAATATTGTCTTTGGCCTTGTAGGTTGTATCAATTATTGCTTTTAACAAAAGATATCAGCAAAATCAGGTAGGGCAGCTCGTGCCTCTGCTTCCTTAAACATCAAGTACAAAGTTTCTGTTTGTCATATCACGCTGTGAGTGCAACAAATGGGCTCAAACTCTGGTTTCTACAGAAAGGTTTGAGACTTCAAAGTTTTCTGCTCTCTAAATCTCTATCAGTTTCTCATGTTGCTTTAAACAGGAATTTTCCTTTTGGTTTCATCCCTGCAGCACATTCAGCAGCAATGCAATCTTCCCTTGCCAAGACTGCTGGGTTACAGCAAATCCAGGACACTCCACCAGCCAAGTGCTCCTCATGTGGGTGTTGTTGTTGAAGTCCTCCCTCCCCCAGCCCCCACTGAGTGAGGTACAGACCCCAAAATGCCACGCTGGGCTCTGCTGTTGGCATGGTGAGAGACACCATAAATCCAAGCTCAGCAGGAGCTGGAAGGGAGCCCAGGGAGGTGCTGCCTGACCCTCTGCACCCTCACCCAGCATCTCCCTCAGTGACCAGAACCTCCCAGGTACCCCCTCACTGCTCCCCTCACCCAGCCCAGTCTATAAAATACTCAAACTCCACAGTTTCACTGTTTCCATATTCACACTGACACACACTGGCCACTTGTAGGTGTCTGCACATCACCCAGCCAGGACAAACTTCTGTCCTGTTATAACAGACAAACATGCCCATGGTGAGTTTTTACACCCTCAGAAGCTTCTTCCCAGCCAGAGCCTTTCCCTCTCCCTCCTTCCAGCATGGATGTGCTCTTCAAAGAGCTCTATTTACATGCCAAGTTACAAAGTTCAGCTGCTTCCAAAGCAACATGGAAAAACTGCAGCTTTTATGATTCCACAGTGAGGTTTTTCACAACATGAAGCAGCTTCTTTCACTACCTTTTTTTTTTTGGTAGATTTTTTTTAATTTCCAAACAAGATTTCACAGTTCAAACCCCCCAAAATCTCAGTCCACCCACAGGCCTTTGAGGAACCGAGGGGTTTTTCAGAAGAGAGTTCTGTGACCTTAAGCATCGTGTTCCTGACTGAACATCATGGGAAACCTGCCTGTAGGTCAGAAACAAGGGTCACCAAAATCCCCACATCCACTGGAGCCTAAACTGTTTCTCTAATGTTTAGGCCTGGCATGGCCTGCCTTGGGCCATCTCCTGTTGTACCTTTCCATTGCTTACCCTTCTTCTCGTGCCTCTGAGCCTCTGGTATGGAATCAGTTGGGTCTGAAATTCCCTCCCCTGGGACAGTCCTCAAGGCTGGATTGGGTCACTTCAGCACCTTTCCTAAGAGATACCCCGGGGCTCCCCCAGCCCCCACCACACAGGTATTTCCAGATGGAACCTTTCTCCAGTTCCCAAGAAATTAAGTCATAGATTTCCACCCCATATTCAGCCCAGCAACCACATGGAGTAAGAACTGGCACTTCATCAACATCTTCTTTGTGCAGAGATGTGGCGATAAGCAGGAACAACGAGTCTGGATGAACAGCCCATGCAAATAAACCCCTTTATATAAAATCAGGACTAACAAAATCAGCAACACTGGAGATTCTGTTTGAACTAGAAATGCCAAAGCAGCACCAAACTGGCACCATCAATGATGAGACTCTGAGAAACAGAGAACTGAAGACATTAAAACCTCACTATTAGCAAACCTTATCCACTCTTCACATCTCTCCATTCTACACCAACAGGAGGCAAAGGAAAAGGATTGGCAAGTTTCAGTGAGAAGAAAATGCTCCATGCCAAGACCTTCCAGAGGCAAGTCCAACCTCCTAAAAACCACCAGGAATTCAGAAGCTACAGTCAGGCAGTGTCTGCTGGCATGGATTTCTCCCTCCTCTCTACACCAGCAGGAAATAACACACCCAACTTTTCCACCTTTCTGATGGCCCGCTGAAGAGGTGCCTGTTTAAATTCTTGGAAAACACTTTTGCTTTTCAGAGAGCAAGAGCAATGACCTTGTGCACACCCAGGAACAGAGCAATGCAGCCTCTCCAGAGAGGCTGCCGGGCCTTCCTCCCTTCCCATTCCCAAAGTTTTTACAGCCTCCCCTCCCAGTACAGACAGCACTGCTCCATCCTCCTTCCTTCCTTCCTCTCTGCCTCCACTGCTGCTTCCTTTGGGTCTCAGAAATGGTTACCACATCTGAAAGTCAAAGAAAACTAGACCAAGTTTTGCAGACAGTCCTTTCTTCTCCATTCTTTCTAAGGATGTTAAAAAGTATTGTGCGTGAATGGAGGAAATATTTTCATTTTCTGTCTTTACCCTACAAGGCCAGGCTTCAAATGCTTGCTAGAACACCCAGCTATGTTAAATTAAGTTAAATAGCCCAGCTATTTTAATGAACTTACAGTTTCACGAACCTTTTTTGGAACTGGAGAGCTGACATACCTGATGTTCCTGACAACAAACCCCACTTAAGTCTGTCTCTGCTTTAACCACACTTAGCATTTCTGAGTTTTCCAGGACAAAATACGGTAAAACTTTTAAAAATTGTTAACAAGCAATAGGACACAGGCAAAGAAAAAAAATAATTCAGACACATCCAGGACCCCCCACTCATAACATTTTCTGTTCTGCCATACCCTGTGCAGGAGCTGTTTGGAGTGTTTGCTCTCTTGTTTCTGTAAATCACATGGCACCATTTTCAGAGCCATGTAAATAAATAATAAGACATTTAGCCAGACAATACATATTTCTGCTTTGACTGAAAACTCCAGTTTTGCTCTGCTCAGTAGCCCGTGTGTCACTCTCTGGTTATCCCTCTCCTACTCTCACTTGCAACAAAAATAGGAGGTTAATGATTATCACAATCCAGCGCACAGCGAACCCAGAATGAAAGAGGAAAGAACCCAAACAAATCGTGACCCAAAACACTGCCGAGTGTCCCCAAAGCAGGGAGCCCGCCCAGCCCCGGGAGCGGCCCCGCAGCGCGCCTGGGACCGCCGGGGGGGGACAGCACCGGGGGACACCGCTCCGGCCCCGCAGCGCACCTGGGACAGCCGAGGGACAGCACCGAGGGGACACCGCTCCGGCCCCGCCGCCACCTGCGCGCCCCGGGACAGGTAAGGCACCCCATCACAGGTACGCCTCCCCGCACAGGTAGCGCGCTCAGCACAGGTAACGCGCCCCATCACATGTAGCGCGCGCCGGCGCAGGTAACGCGCCCCGGCACAGGTAGCGCGCCCCTGGGACAGATAACGTGCCCCATCACAGGTAACGCGCCCCGGCACAGGTAGCGCGCCCCTGGGACAGATAACGTGCCCCATCACAGGTAACGCGCCCCGGCACAGGTAGCGCGCCCCGCACAAGAAACGCGTCCCGGCACAGGTAACGCGCCCCATCACAGGTAACCCGCCCCGCACAGGTAACGCGCCCCATCACAGGTAAC